>WURT03045445.1:0-14543 GCA_009936505.3 Holothuria glaberrima
AATTTTAGCTCAGTGCATTAAGCTACTGTTACTTTGTTTGGGAGCTTCGGTATTAGACCAAGCTCGTAGCCAAATGGGAGGGGGCAGAGCCCCTCTGGAAAATATTTCACCCTCCTATTAAATTCAAAATTACGATACGTTCTAGTACATCACCGTAAAACTACACATTTCTCCCCGTCGCCCATTCACTTATTTCAAGTTTTACGAGTCAATTTCATACTCTGGCTGACCTATGATTTAGTTGACTGTAGACTATGTGACCATTTTCGTGTTAAATTGTGAATCAATAATAATGTTACCTGATTAACATTCATGAAACTTTCATTTTTGTTGACTCGACTGGAATCGGCTCCGAGTACGTGTCCAGCTGAGCCCATTCCGGGCCAATTACGATTCCGTAACCTACCATTCTGGCCCAATTCCGAGTCCGGCGAAAAAACGGACTCGAGTCCAAGTCCAGAAACGGATCATTACAGCCCTGATAAGCTTCCACGTTGCCTCAATGTTTGAGGGAAGAGATTAGCAAAAGTGTGATGTGCTTTCAACTATCAGTCTACAAGCTAAGGATTTGTGCCCTTGGTAACATAGCAAGACTTCAAAATGACTGAATTTGGATTAAGTGAACAATTCTTAGACAGAAAACGAAAGCAGGTTACTGTGACTAAGTGCAGTGGTTAACAGATTCATATCGTCAACATACAGGTATCTACTGCACTTGCCTGCTTGTGTGGTTCCCTAGACTTTGGCAAGTACAGGTCAACAGTATGACGTCTTCATTTCAGGGCTGCAAAACATTTGCAGAATGATATCACGTGTAGGTGGGGTATAACTGTACACGTCAGAACATGAATGTTAAGCGGTTCCAAAAGGTGTCCAATTTATAGTCTCCCCAATACTAGGAGTTGCTTAGACTTGACCAAGTCTCTCGTGAGTGTCCTCGTAACGGCTCGTACCTCAATAAAATACCTACAGTGCAGCTTACCATATTTGCCTTTTGTTTGATACGCTCTCCGTCGACTGCTTTTTGGTCTCGTTGAGAATACATCGGAGTGATCAAAACTTACACCGAAGCACACCTCTAACGGGGACTTTTTTGAACCAGCTGAGACGTAAGTCGACATTTAGAAAAGTTCTCATTGACTGGACGGGAAGCGTTATTACAACAAAGATATTACTCCTGAAGTATTTTAATGGTCTAGACATTACCAAGACCAAACGAAACAATCGGATTAGAAGCAAACCAAACGACCCAAGGCAACGAAGTTCTTGCGTCAGACCACCCGAGACCAACCCGAATAAATACGAAGCGAGGTCTCTCTTTTGGCATCAGGTGCATTTTTGAGACGGTTAGATAGTTGCAATACAAGTTTTGCATTTTAATTTTCATTAAGATACCAGGAAATACCATTTTACAGTCTCTTATTTAAGCTTTAAGCTTCAACCACACCGCGGCCCCGTAAAGGCTTCATACATTTGATGCTGGTAGCGTCGAACTTTCCCTCAGGGAGTTACCCCCGGTTTTTTTCCGTTAAATCCTGGATCTTCCCCAGAGAGAGCTATCCCTATTAGTTCCATACTAGAACATATTGACTTGGCAGCTGGTATCGAGGGGGGTTGATCTTAATTGGTGCCTTAAAATGAAGCAGTAAATTAACCGTGACACAAATTGAATCGTCAGTTTTTCGGTTATTCTCGTTTTTGTCTAAAACGGACAGCCCACCCGAAAACACACAACCATCGGCCCAAGTCTCACTGACACCACCCAACACCGGCCGCTATCTATTAGGTTGTCCACGGTTACGTCACTGTTTGGCATTGGTTGGCATAGAGCAAGAAAAGTAGACAAATTAAAATCTACCTTTCATTGTGACGACGGTGTACGCGCGCCTTATCAACTCTTTTGCCAATCAGCCGTGACGTCATTTGTTTGTAAACATGAATGAGTCTATAGAGGGATTCATATGACGTCACGCGAGTGGGATTCCCAGGGACTGACGGGCAAAACACACACTCAGAAAGCGTATTTACAGCACACGTGCACGGCATGACCTTAGATACTACTGTGACACAATGAATGTGTGCCCTTCAAAACCAAAAAGAGGCACAATTGTGCCCGTCAAAATCACGTGAGACGCGCCATCACGTGACTCATTGAAACCCCTTTATAGGAGGCATGTCTTGTATGTTGGAAAAATGATAAAGCAAGAGCTCTTGTTGTTAGTTATTTAGATGGGGTTTTACGCCTCAACTTATAACCTCTTGATTTAATCTAGCGGCACCCACTGCCTTTTTTCCAGTTGTTGGGCACTGGATTGTTCCCCCTTGTTCCTTTGATTATGCAGAGCAAAACGCACAACAGCAGAAGGTTCCATTTTTAAGGTCTTTGGTATGACTCGACCTGGGAATCGAACCCGGGCCTCCCGCGTGAGAGGCGAATGCTCTACCACTAGACCTCTTGTAAGGCTCAGACAAACTGTGTGATTTTTCAGAAGGATAATTCCATTCTAATAAATGTGGCACTTTGTCTTACAAAAGTTTAATAAAAGGGGCCATAATACGACCACAATAAATTTCTAAGGATACAGCTTGCAACGACGAATGTTTTCAGGACTAAAATAGGTTCATATGTACCGGAATGCGATCACACGTAGCCCATTACTAAACAGAGGCCAGGCGCAGCCTATCTGAAAGTCGAAAGTGAAAAAAAAATGTTATGACCCGTCTCACGAAGTGATGTCACTGACGACAGAGTTAGTATAAGAAACACTGCGGAGCAGCTAATCCATCGTTGCACACACTTCAGTCATGCTACGTTACTAGGGGAGCTCGTGTGACTGCATTGTGAATGGTGCGTTGGTGCGCGGTGACAGCATTCGCCATAACACCGCGTCACTGAACAGTGCACAGAATATAGGCGTGCTTGTTACTGACATCACTATACACGGTGAACATCTGCTCTGTACAGCGCACCGAACACGTATTTTTGTACAAAAAAGACCCTAATTTTGTAGGGAAGCTAACACACGCACGCGCCTATGAACGGTCTTTTACTTAATGAAGATCCCAAAGCAACTTTATCTCAGCGTTACAATGGGGTTAGTCGGCGACACGTCACTTTCCCATAGCAGCAATGTGTTGAAGTGAAAACAACGTATTCGGCACGTAGTGAAGTCCAATGATTGTTTCCATCCCAGCAGTGTAGCGCATAAAGTGTTCCCATATGGTCGTACTGCAGTCAGTTGTTGTTTTCACTCCAAATTTGATAGAGTAACGGAAAGACCCGGATGACAGACCGACCCCATAGTTTCACTTATGGGCGTCCTCCAACTACATTGCATCCGACTTGCAGCCAGAAGGTCAGGGGTTCGAATCCTGACCGGGTCATACCGAAGACTTTAAAAATGGAACCTACTATCATTGTGCTTGGTGCTCAGCATAAGCAATGGAGTAGGGAAAACAAGCCAGTGAGCCACAACTGGAAAAAAGGCCGTGGCCGGCTCGACATAAACCAATTGGTTAGAAACTGGGCCGAAAAACCTCATCTAACCCATCTAATCCAACTACATTGCTCTGTGTATGTGCCACAAATTGCGTCTCATAGAGGTTTTTCGAGTGACGTCATTGCGTTTCAATTTGGCATACTGGCCGTCACTGCACACGCGCAGGTGTGTTATCGATACGCGCTCACGACACGGCGTTAGTTACAATTGTTGTACAATGGACGCCTGACCGTCAAAACAGAGAGACGCGCAGCGCAGTGACTTCGGTGAAAAACCTCTACAGTCTGGTGCAGAGCTGCGTCTTATTCAAAATTGGATCTTTTGACGTTTTTCTTTAAAATTCTATTTATGCCGACTTGCAAGAGTTTGTCAGTTGATATTTATACACTGTATCCAACTAATCTTGCATACGCAAAAAGCAAATTAGGTCTTGCCATGTCCAATTTAAGTTAAAGAGGAGTGCCTTCTTTGGAAGAGGTAAACAAAGGAATAGTGTCCTTGAATTACTGGTTTGTGGATAAAATAAATGCATTCACTGTTATCACTGTATTTCTGCAGCTTAAGTTAGTTTCTGTCCAGAAAATCATTAAAGCTTTCCTAATTCTGAAAGAGGAAGTCCGGATTTTCCCCGACCCCTTACCCCGAATCTGTCCATGGATTAATTGTCTTCTCTGAAATCCTTTGTTTCAGTTACGTGAGTCATGTGGGTGGGCTTCATTCAGGGAGTTTTCGCCTGTTTGACAAATAGAAACTCCCTTCTACACCTGAAGGTAATGTTATAAGCTCGCAACCACATGAAATTGTGAGATACACTGGGAGTAAACAAACCGAGTTCGTTACATACTGTACTGCGTTGCCCCATTTTCTTAAGTCCGCAATTTTTGTGCAGTACGGTGCATACCTATTTAATTCAGCTTGCATGTCTTTGTGTCCAGCCTAACTGCACCAAAACACCATCCAACTTCATATCAGATAATCATGCAAAGTTTTAAACCAAAAGAGGCAGCTTTTTATGACGTTAAGGACACAAAACCACTTTGTTTTTGGGATGGATTTAAGAAAGGATAACTTGACAAATTTCCCAAATAAACTCAGTTTCGAAAAACGTGATAAACGTACGAGTGTTTTATGCTTATTCCAACGGTTTGGAGGATGTGAGTACGTGCAGTCGAAGTATCGAACTCTCTTATTACTGTTCCCTAATAGGCTAGGAAATTTCCTAGTTGAATTATATTAATTAAAGGTCGCATTGAGAAAAGCATAGATAACATCAAGTGCAATTACCTCATCCACGGCACGAAGGGACTAAATGCAATTTCACCAGAGTGATTCGATAAATTCTTTTATTCGTTTATTCAGATATTGCTCTATTTTCAAACAGCAGTAGCAAAGTACAAGTACCTGTCAATGTCCGTGATAGAACCGGATCGAAGTTTGCTGAAATCTACGGTGGCTCATTTAGTACAAAGCAAAGAAGTCATGTTCGAAGCCTTAGTCGTACCCTCTTTAGCAACTCTTGCATTGCTATATTCGAAACAGCTGTGCGTTATGCTCTCAGTTACGAGCCGGGATGGGTGTTGGAACACATGACCAGGAAGTTGCGTACTCCTTTCCATGACAATTAACTCGTGGACTTCTGAGAAGAAGGCAAAGAGAGGGACCAGAGGGAGAAGAGGAGAGCTACAGTCCCATGCCCTGCCGCGGCAGTAAGTCTAGAAACCACGCCCTCTGTACACTTGGAGAGCAACTTTTTACCGTGGTCCGAGGACTGGCTCCCTCCGATAACTGTGAGCGACTGTAGGCTAGACCCAAACTTGCTCCAGCTACTGGGACGCCCCAGCTATTCCATTACCACTTAAATGTATGACATATTTCCAAACAGTGTAAAAGCATTGTAACTTTCCACAATTTCCATTCTAAATGATTTAAAATAATGTTTTATAATTAAAGCT
Source organism: Holothuria glaberrima (assembly GCA_009936505.3). NCBI lineage: Eukaryota > Metazoa > Echinodermata > Holothuroidea > Aspidochirotida > Holothuriidae > Holothuria > Holothuria glaberrima. The sequence continues at coordinate 5,453 of WURT03045445.1, forward strand.
GAACTTGACATTCCTTGGCACAAGAGTCCTTGCCATCCAATACGACGAAAAGCAAGGAAGAAGTAAAAAAAGTATAGTAAAAACTTCCCCACATAAAAGAAAATAATAAAAAAAAATACAATAAAATCACAGAAAATAATCACAAAAATGTACTTGATTGAAAATCCTAAATATCTTCATAGGAGATTGTACATAAAATTTAAAGCATGATTTTTGATATTTTGTGCAGGACCCCAGCCTAACCAAGTTGGTGAAAACAACAAAATGGCCACCAATAGAACGATCATAATGTATAAAAGTAGTATGAGAAATAATAATTAAAAATACTTTTGACACAGTTGTACTTAACATCTGGTCATATGTTATGATAGATAATCCAAAATTATTTTTCAAAATATTTCTACCTGAATTCAGGTTAACCAAGACATTCTTTTCATGATTTGGTGTTCCTCTGACTTTAAATGGCCACCGTAGAATTCTGACGTTAATATCCAATAAATGATTAATCATCATAGGATTATATGTGAGTTGTTTATTTCCACTAGTGTGCAAGGGTCACATCACTGGAAACTGAGTGTATATCATGTACACAGTTCCTTGGCAAAAGATTTTCCCATGTATAGAATATCGTATGAACAGTGTACCGTTAATCTGCTACGTTCTTTTTACAAACTTCGAAATAAGGAGAAGAATCTTAAGAATGAAATAGACATTTTGACTGATCATCAGCACCTGATTAGTTTTTTGAGGGTTTTGTTGGTAAGGTTCGCTGACTGTCATCATCAATTATTGGTAAGACTTTCATTAAAAGTTCCTATTCATAAGCATTTCCATCCATTCTTTTGCCATCATTCGGGAATTCCCGGTTAGTGCCAGAATTTACGGTGAGGAGAGGGTGATTTTCCGGGATAGTTTCCCTTACCTTCGGCACTTATTTTTTCAGGGAGTTCCTACTTGGACAAGTGGCAGCTCGCTGCTTTTTTGAGACGATCCCTTAGCAGCACCAGCTGCTTATTCAGGAATTTGTCCATGTCAGTTTCAGTTTCATTTTATTCTCTTTGTGTCCTCGAAATGCGGTGTAATTGATTATTGTAATTAAAAGGTGACACCTAAATTCAAGTACATTAATTACTTTCCCCGCAAAATAAAAAGTTGGAACTTTCCTAACTTCCCCTCTGGAAAAATGATAATCTTAGTTTGACTTGGATTAATAGACATATACATATATGCTTTACAGTAATCTTGAACCCCTTTTAACGCTTATTTCATATCCGATTCAGTTTCAGCTAGGACGATAGTGTCGTCGGCAAAAAAGTAATGTAAATAACCTGATAAAAACATCAAAATCTTGAGTACTTAAGTTTTCACAAATTGAATGGGATAAATGGTCTAAACCTTTATAGTAGCGACTTATGAACTCCCCGAAATCATTAAGAAAAATAGAAAATAAAACTGAAGACAGGTTCTCTCCTTGTCTTACCCCTAAAATACAATTAAAAGACTTGACTTTTCTCCCTTGTTGATAACACACGACTTCGCATTTCTATGAAGAGCATAAATTACTTCGACAGGGGTGTAGCGAAAATGTAATCTTTGGGGGGGGGGTGTAGAAGTCACATTTTGCCGAGGATCTGGTGATGCGTAAAACGAGTGCGAAGCGCGAGCTTTAGCGGGTGGGGTCTAGGGGTCCGCCCTAGAGCCCCTGGTGGGGTCCAGTGGAAAAGCCCCGGTGGGGGTCCAGGGGGAGAAGCCCCCGGAAGCTCTGAGGTTTTATCATATTTCTGGGTAAAAAATAAGTCCCAGGACAATGCAAAGATTCCTTATAATTTTAATGTGTTAGGCAATTCCTCCCGTCATGCCACTATACTTCAGGAGCTAAACTTGAAGTTCGGACTTTGAACACTATGCGTTCAGCATTTGAACACAGGACTCGTCAGGCGTTCCAATACGGTAAATGTTCAAAAAGGCGTCCGGCGTTCAAAAATGGAGAAAAGTGTCCAGAACCGTAACACTAGCGTTCAAAAAATGTTTCGAACGCCAGGATGTGTTTCCAGTTGCGTGCCCAGGATTTCTTTTAAGGGGGGGGGGCATGCAGTATGTCGTGTTCCCGTTCTCTTTTTCTCTTTTTTTCCATTCACCGTCTTCCCTTTCACTGCCTTCTTTCCCCTTCCCCTTCCCCTTTCCTTCATCCCTCTTCTTTTCCTCCTCTCCTCTCTTTCTTTCCCCTCTTCCCTTTTTGCCGACAGACCGAAAATTTGCCGACGGGCGACCAAATATTGGGGGGGGGGGGATGTGACACCCCCACACCCCGCTCGCTACGGCCCTGTACTTCGAGAACTACACCATTTATGTTATGAGATATTAGTTTTGCCCAGAGGGAGGTTCTATCCACCAGATCGAAAGTTTTTTTGTAATCAATAAATGCACAATATACACGCTTTTACAATGAAGATAATAATAAAGCATGGAATGAAGCACACAAATGTGGTCAGTAGTAGAAATATTTTTTTTTTCTAAATCCAGCTTGTTTATCACCCGACAATCCAGTGCCTCCAAAGATAGGTTTCACTCTTTTATTTAGAATAGAAGTAAAATATAAAGAAATACAAAACGTTTTCCAACACAACTAAGCAGGGTTATTCAACGGTAATTGTCAAAATAGTTACATTTAGCTTCCTTCAGAGTTACTTTATAAACTGCTAGCTCATGTGGCACACATACTTTGACTGTCAGATGAAAATGCGGTACCATGAAGCAGTTTGTTCACTTAAATTTTTATACAGCCCCCATTCATCGAGGCTGCACACATTTCACGCTCGTAGGTTCGAAATTTGCCCTCACGGAGTGAGCCTCTGACCGTTATATCTGGGATACGCCCCGAGTATACAAATCAATGACCGAAACACGTAAAAAGATTTAAACGGCTTAATGCTTGAGCAGATACTTTTCACTATGTCTTTCTAATGGCAAAAGTCAATTTGTAAGCATGGAGCTTTTACTTAGTAATATTAGTCCTGGTAGTAGCTTCATGATTTATTAACAGATGAAATCTTAAGTTAATGATATCAAATAAAGCGGTAATGTACCTTCAAAATTTTTGCTTTAGTTAAATACAGTGACGTAGCCCAGTACAGACCTTTTGGGGTACAGTAATCATACAGAGCTTCATTGTGCAGGTGTAATAAAAACTGTAAAATTGAGTAATTACCGCCACATTCTCTCCTTTCACCTGGGGACATTGGAACCAGGGAAATCTTTGAGCGGTAAGAGCATCTTCCAGCTGTATCTACTCGCAAGCTTAAATATAACTGACTACAGATATTCTGCATGAGGTGACTTTAATTTGTAGTACATGCAAATAAGGTAGTCTTTATATGTTTAGCTGAGTGATAAAAAGTGTTGAATACTAATTAAAACATAGTCCTATCATATTAACGAATCAAAATGTCTGTGGCAAAAAAGAGTATAAAAGCTCACGAAGAAGTTTCGGGTGCATTCTTTCGTGTCATTTAAACACCGAATAGAATCTAGTAATTTTCAAAAAGCTTGAATGATACCAAGAATTGTTTAGATGTCGTTACATTTACATGATAGTTTCCTACACACAACTCTTCAATATACCATATCATTCCCATCTTTACGATCTGGTTTAAAAACGTTAAGCTTTGTTGCGTCGGATAAAAATATTAATTAAACCTTCCTCTTTTAATTGCTCTCGAGGATGTCAAACGTGCAAAGTGACTTTGAAAACCGTTTATTGCTTCCACTATTGCAAAAACTGTCTGATAGGTTCTCGTTAAGTATTATGTCTTTCTGAGTCTTAACTCCATTTGGAAGTAGTTTCAGGTTTCCGACGACATTGCGGGTATATTGGCAACCTCTTTTGACGGCTTTCCTCTTCTACATACACAGACTTTCCATAACAATTTCACATACTCATGGTATATCACTGCGAAAAATTAACGGTTTTGTGCGCAGTAAGGGGATTCCCTGCAGTTTTAAGGGGCAATTCACGTAAGTTCCCAGACAGTTCAATTATTCTCCCAGCTATGCAACTTGTAGCTCCTCCCATAACCGTATAAAGCTCATCTTTGTGAAGACACAAAACTGTTTTATTACTCATGTCCTGGTGAGCATGCAAGGCTATAATGCGTACCGTAATCAAAGCAATCTCCCTGCATTATGTGGAATGTAAGCTACTCTGCATCGTCTATATTTTTAAACTTTGATTTCAATCAAACAGCAGTAACCAACTGAGAATTTAGATACCCCACACCAGCACACTAAAATTATACTTTGGGGTGTAACTGTTTGTCTTCAAGCCTACGGAGCGTGCTCAGAACACTGAACCGCGAATCTTTCTTTACAAACACTGGGCATAGACAATGAGACGATATATGGTTTCTACGTTTTCCTCTTGGGATCTGGATTTGCTGGACAGGCTGGTGAATTTCATTACAAATTGTTAAATAAACAATTCTTTATTATAAAAGTGTTGAATAAACAATTCTTTTTTAAACAAGTGTTTAATAAACGATTCTTTTTTAAACAAGTGTTTAATAAACAATTCTTTTTTAAACAAGTGTTTAATAAACAGTTCTTTATTAAACAAATGTTTCATAAACAATTCTTTATTACACGAATGTTATACAAACATTTTTTTAAATGGTTAGACATGTGCCTGGAAAGAAGGAGAGAGTGAGTGACGATCTCTCATTGGCCTGCCGGTTACATAAACAATTCTGCTATTAGCCGTTTTAGAAGAACAGCCAAATTTTAAAAGGGTGCGATTTAAGGTGGGAATAGTCCTGTCTCGTTATCTGTTATCTAATATGTTCTGTAAATGAAAATTTCTTGATATACAAAACCTTTGAAATAGCCCCCTGATCACAAATGCCCCCTTGTGGTGAAAGAAGCAGTGCGCTATTGCTATGCTTTAATTTCATGTCACTAGTTGTGTGGAAAAGGACTCTTACATCATTCAGAGTTATTATTTCTAATCCTTGTAGTTATATTGTAATGAAGCCTATTGATCAAGATTTGTGTACTGTCTCCTACATTTAATTGATGGCAGTAGGCCTATATCAACACTCTTTTTCTAAAGTCAGTTTTTGCTGTGTATTTGAAGGGCTAAATTAAACGAAAAAAATGAAAAAGCTTAACTTATGCTAAGGTTAGGCTAACAGGTTATTGTAGGATGTTATGTGAAAAAGATGCACAAGAACTGGAACACACGAGACCTCTCGCTGAATCAAATTTTGAAGAGCCATCAACCGTGCAACGGTGCTGTTTAAACGTTGCGATTGAAAAGACCAGTTCGTGGATGGTCATAGCTTGTATCAAACAATCTTGCCGGCATGAACAGTACAGTACAGTATTACTCTACTACAAAAGCAATTACTATGCAAGAAAACAAGTTTAATTATTAACAATTAATATGTCGATGGTATCTATGAACTATAGTAACGTTACCTGCGTCAACATCGCGGCGCAGAATACTTCATTCAATTATATCACTTTAGTACGTTTTGTTAATTGTAAAACGAAAATTAACGCCAATTGCATGGTAACTTGATCTGATTAGGGAATGTAATCAGTTCTGATATGTCAAACAGTGTCAGAAGAGACTTTATATTAACACGGTTTCAAATTTTCTTGATAATAATCAAGCTACCTGATAAGTTCTTGGACTTCAAACTCAAGGTAGATACGAACTAGGTCTTTATCTACAGTGTTTTAATTTCATATCATGTTTCGCCTTAGTAGGATTTGTAAAATATTTTAAGGAAACTGTAAACATATGTAGGTTGCCATTTGTAGAGTGCATCTTTCTTTTTTGAGAACTAATTCAAGCAGTTTTGGTAGACAGCATTAACTACTTCCCAAAACCCTTGAGGCATACCAATATTACGGAAACACTAGGCTGGTTATAAAAGTAAAAAAAAAATGGACATAATTGTAAGTCCCTCCTTTTCGTCAAAAATTTGCATATTCAGCTAATGTTAAAACGTGAATTAAGTTAAGTTAAGTTAATATAAAGCAGCGTGGCCCTAAGAATGGCCAATTTTGGAGGGTTTAAACGAGATGTGGCCATTTCATGCATGTTTATGCTATTTATAACAAATAGCCAACTTTGTCATTATCACCAGACCTTTAAAAGGCAACCAATCTCGCCCTTGACAGAAAACATCTTGTGCACCTCCTGGACAAAGCTGGAGCATCTTCAGCTGAATTTTAATTGCTCAAGGATTTATCCACACACTACTGTGTGTGAACAATGGCTGTGCATTAAGCCCCGGTCACACCAAGCACGAATACTGAATCCGATACGAACACGTTTTAGCTTAAAAATAGCTACGGCCGTACAATTTCAACAGAGTGGTCACACCAAAGCACTAAACGTATCGAAAATTGTCCCATTATCATGCGAATTGTTTGAAGAGCGAAAAACAATACAGAACGATACGATAAAATTCTAAGCCAATGAGATGCTTTGTTTACATGTGACGTAGCATCTCTTCCGGTCGACAAACGACGACCAGCCGCCATTGATGTACATACACCTACATTGTGCAAACACTGCATACATACAGCACAGGAATGGAATGCATGTTATGTAAACTGTGTATGCCTGGGCTCGTTTGTGATATTCTGATTTTATAGAGGAAGAGCCCGATTCTGTAGGATAGACAACTGCATAGCTTCCCATTGTGAACGAAATGAAGCGCTCGGACGCAAAGAAAGTGGTAGCCTACATTTGTTTTACATGTTCAACTTGTGGTGATACTGTATAGCGTGCGTAGTTTGTTTACAGGAGCATCTATATGGACTATGTTCATGACCTCTAGGGCAGGTTCAAGATGGCTTTGGAAGTTACCAGTATCATAGATGACCCTATTTCTTCCTTGAAAGAGGTGATAAGTGATTTGAAAACTACAGTAACCCTACTACAGTGATCGTGTGTAGAATAGTCCTCGGGTTTCATCATCGGTCGTCGAAGCCTACTACACTTAGTATGTCTGGCTTCGCTAAATCAGGGCGAATGATCGTTGTTGGTGTGACCAGCTCGCCACTGAGCGATAATTCGTATACAGTATCGGATTAAGTATGCATGACAGATCCATGATGTAGAGGTCTGAAGGTCAAGAGGTTAGTCAGGTTTCGTCCAATTACCCCCTTGGGGACGTGGCTCCTGGGGGGCAGAACTTCTTCTTGAGTAAACGTCTAGTTCTAACCCTCCAGTTCAATCTTTACCAGAAAGTCGGGGACTTTGGATTAAGTAGAGGGAATAATACCTCATTTTCGGTTGAGGTAATCAAACTGTATCTTAATGACTGTCCAAAGACTGTTCATGAAACTTTTTCCTATAGCATCATTACATAGACCCTTTTCCAAATAGTAATTACACAGGATTGTGGGATAAAAATTTGGTGTATGTCATTTTTTGCCACAGTAAAATGCCATTGACAAAACCAACGTGGACCAAAAGTCTGTCCCACAATCCTTTGTAATTGCTATTTGGAATGGGGTCTATGGAAAAGATATTCTGCTTTTGTGCATTATGAAAGGTTTGCCTTGGTTTGCTTTTAAAGAGAGATTTGCATCACCTCAAGTATGACTTTTACTTGGGGGTAAGCAAAAGCCTTTGTTGGTGACTACTCTTTGATTGACAACACAGCTACAAAATTCAAAAGCAGTTCATATTACACAGCATGCACCTCTGCGCGTTTTGATTACACATTAGGGCCTTGTATACCACCAAGATATGGCCTTATAAGTAATAAACTATGTTTGTGTCTTCACATGAAGAAGCTAAAGACAGTTATTGAGGTGGCTAGAAGTAACATAGTTGGGAGAACTGGAACTGTCTGGGAAGAGAGATTTCCCCTTCAAGCCAACAGAGATTGCTTGTCACAAATTAGAGTTCTGGTGTACTGTTTGTACATACATAGTTCATGACTGATCAGTGAGTTGCCACCAGACCATGCAACAGGTTTTTAGCGCAATCTAAACTATTGTTTAGATTTCTCTAACAACCATTGCCTGTACTTCAGAGTTTTTTTTTTTTTTTTTTTTGCTTCACAGCAATGTTGGCTTATTGGCTTATACACAGCAAAGTGGTAAAAACGGCATATTAGAGTATACCAAACTTTGAGGAACAAAGTGGAGTTTTCCAAAGCCAGGTTGCAGATTTATCTGCTGTATAGACTTGGGGAGCTAGCCAGCTTGGGGATTTTCTGTCGGGTAAGTTTTCTTGGGGTTGTCTTTCTTCTATCTTTGTCAGGTCCATTTAAAATATACGCATACCTAAGATTATAGTAATCAGGAAAATAAAACGATAGGTAGACAAAAAGTTTTGATGTTAACGACAGTTTGGCTACAATTTTTGTAGATTGTCCCATATCCCTAGTCCCTGCATTCAGTGAGATGGGATATTTTACTTCACCGATCACCAAAAACGTGATCTGCTGTGCTTCTTAGGGTGTGATTGTGTAAGTGTGAGTGTGTGCGTAAAAAAAAGTCTAACGAACTCCTCCTAAACTGTAATTTCGACCACGTTCAAACTCAGTAGGCAGGTACGTGGCAGTTAAAACTTTTGCAGGCATAATCGATAACGTCATAGGTCAGAGGGCAAGAGTCAGAACTGTATTTACGTCAGAATTTGGATTTTGCCATTTTAAGCTCATCAGTGTGTTAGAAAATGCCGTTAGATCACATATGTGTTGAGAAAGATAAGACAAAATTTTAAAATTATAATGCTTTGAACAAGTTTCATTTCTCAAACTGAATTTTCTACCTCTGTCCAGGGGCGTCCCTAAGGATCGATGAGTGGTGGGTGCTGGACATTTTTTCCCGACAAAACGGGCTACATTCCCGACAAAAATGGCTGAACGCCTGTGTTCAAGAAAGCAGTATGTTCTTTGATCGCCGTTCTGGGGGAGGGGGTTTCCCCTCCCCTTTGAGAATTTTTTTTTAAAAATAGGTGTCCTTATATGCCATTTTGTGCTACATATGTAGGGTTACCATATTTCTCTAAGCTGAAAGTGAGACATAACTTTTGAAGACTGATCAGGAGGAGGGTGGTTTGAGT
>WURT03045467.1:0-14540 GCA_009936505.3 Holothuria glaberrima
TGTGCAACAAACCGAAAACAAGCATGTTTTGGATTTGTTGCCAGTGGATGTTTTGGAAATGTTTTGTAAATGTTGCTGTGTATACAGGCCTTTATCTTTAAATCTTGAGAATTGTCAACTGTATTGTAAGTAATGATCTGAAGAAATTGGAAGTTATATATTTTCTGTTTTATTATGGTGTGCCCTTATGGCAAAAACTGGTATACATATAAATCTACCCTTTTTTACTTTCATACTTCATCACTTTTTGGTTGTACTTTAGACTGATTCTTATATAATCCACCCTTTCACCATTTTACTTAATTAACAACTGAAGGAATTAGAATTTCAGATTTTGTAAACTGTATTTGTACAGGTTCTTGCAGCATGTGGCAACCCACCATATATATATGGGACTTGTAGGGTTTGAGCCTTCAGAGCCCACCAGGAATTGATAATAACACTATACGTTTAGGCTTAAATAGTCTGCTCAGCAGACAGTGACCGGTGGCAAGGGACACTGCTACAAAATTATCTCACTATATTTGGCTCCTATGCAGTATATAGCTGCTCAGTCCACTCAGCATGCTTATTTACTAATCAACAAGGTTGTAGCACTGAGGTATAAAGAGGCTTTCCAAAGAGTTTCCTAGGAAATATGCACTCATTGTCAGAGACAAGTGGATTTACCAAGGATTAAATTTCATATTCACTTATAACTGAAGTTGAAAATGTTAGATGTGTAAAGCATTACATGGAGAGAGGCCCCTTCTGTATCAATCTTCTGTCACTTGCATATTATGTACATGTAGAAAGTAAGTATTTCCATGTGAGCTTCTTCGGTTTCAAATTTTGCAGACTGATTGGGAGCTGCTCGTTCAAGAAAAGGAAACACTCGAACATAAAAATAGTTTGGGTTGTGTCATTTTGTTTCCAACTGAATCCACCTGCTAAGAGAAAGAGACCTCCACCGCCCATTGGCTCCAGGTTCAATTTTCTACAGTGCATTGATGTTTATTCTCATGATGGTTTATTAGTCATCTTTAATACTAGTTGAATGTGCCAAAAGATTTATTTTGATACTTGCTTATATGACAAAACTGCTGCTGTTACTCATCACGGACAAGTTTATGGGTGTTTCTATGTCACATCTTGGATTTGAGAAAGAAGAAAACAATGGTTTTCCTGGAAAGAGATGTATATCAAACATAAAATCAAGACCTTTACTCTCAAGAGAGGTGAAAACATAAAAATTTGGTCTAACTCTGAATGTATCATTGTATGGACTATTCAGTGCATTGATAAAAGTTACAGCCAAGTGGATAAAGGTCAGTAATTAGTAATTGCATGGCCAGTTCAAACTAAGTTGGGTTTTTCATTCTAGAGCAGTAGCCTACGTGCATGGCTTTTCTGTCTGTAGTGACTAAAATTAAAAAGTTTCCAACTGTGAGCTTGAAATTATTGGAAGCTATAACTAGCTGATATCAAATTGTGAGATCTTTACCCATCATACTTGTATCCTTTAACTATTTAACCTTTAACCATCATAGTTGCTTATACTCATCACAATTGCCCTCTGTGGCTTCAGTTAAGGGAAACAATCTTTTTCTCTGGCTGGCTAATTGGAACCTAAAATTGAATCATTCATCTGTACATGGGGTATTTTATTCTTTTGACGTGTGTGTGTGTGCATGTGTGTGTGTGTGGGAGGGGGTGGACTGACATTTATGCCTGAAAAACCTGCATTAGCAAAGAAAATTACAAGATATTTTCAAATATATTCTCACTGATCTTGAGGGGCTGCAGCTTCCCCAGCCCCCTGGCTTGTAGGTGTATGGAATAATCTTTAATCTATTAAAAACATTATTTCTGCAGTGATTGAAGAATCAAAACAATGTTTTAGTGGGTAATGGATTGCAACTCTTATAAACAAAACTGTGTATTTCACTGTACACTGTTGCTTATTAACCGTTCATCAGGTCAAGGATTATTTTTTTTGAAAATCGATAGGAAATAAATGCGAGCAGAAAAAGTTGTTTGTATCCGTTTTTAATGCATGTTCATGATGACCTGTATTTGTGACTGAGGTTGCAGAAAAGGTCGGTCATAGTATTCACAAATAATACATTGCGTTTCATGAACTGTACAATTATTTTAGACCACTGACCTCCAGTTTTGTTATAACAAACTTGATTGAACTAGGTGCTTTATTTAGGTAGGCAATCATGCCTGATTAATTGGATGAAATGCTCAATTTAATATTTCTTAAACTTACTTAAAAATATCATGGTTGTATTCTAATTTTCTTTTCAGTCATTTTTGCTGCTGACCTTGATCACTGGAATCACATTGATCAAGAGAGTAATTCAAAATGAATCCCTATAAGAGATGAATTCCCAGAGACACCCTGCATAATTTATTTATTAATAGTACAATAGAGATTCATAACTCTGTATAAATTTGGCCAGATTGAACTTGTCATGGGTCAGTTAGTAACAAGGCCATCCTTAAACATTTTGTGGGGGCCATATCTCAAATGGGACCAACAAAACAAAGCATCCCATCATTAGAAGGTACATAACCTACCATGAACTTTTTGTAAAGGGAGCTTCCAAGATTGAGAGAAATGGGCCTTGCACTTGGAAAAGCATGTGTTGTAGAATATTTCACTACCAAAAACTGTTCATGCAAAAAAATTTAGGTTCAAATTAATTATGAGGTATGCCATGTTACTATAAAAGTATAATTTTTGTAATTGTAATTCATTCATTCCTTTGTGAAACTTTATCTTGTTTAAAGATGACAGTACCTTTTGTCTGACTATATGAAGCTGTCTTACAGTCTAATAGTCTACAAAAAGACCTCATACCATTGGATTGACATGGCAACATGCAGCCATTTGTTCAATGTAATGTTCCAACATATAACAGCATGTCTGTTATGAAACCAACCAGTCAACAGCTTAGCTCTTTCATAGATGTTCCTTTCATGTATGTGTAAAATTATATTAAATTTGTTCCCAGTGGTGCTTTTCAATTAATTAACCCCTCATGCATGTTTTAAGGTTAATTTGTACAAGAGGAGACCAGATACTAAATTTTCTCTCACCTCTGTCCCTGCTGGCATGGGTGAGAATTAGCACTACATTCTTTCTTCCTCTTAGAGTTGGCAGGCTGCATGTCTTTTTTTTTTTGCTTAACAGCCTCAACTGATGCATATGTACTGATTTAAAAATAGGGTTAATTCACTGAGCCAACATGTTGTTCAATCGAATGTGTATAAAATCATACATGTGAAGACAGACATTTATTTGTCTCCAGCAGTTTTCCAAGCTCCAGGATCCCTTCTTTCGATGCTAATTTTATGAGAATTTGCTGCAATTCGAAAGCGACAGCAAATATCTTCACCTAGCTGTACTGAGTTTTCTTTGTAAGATCTTGAGGTTATATGTTAAATTTACTTTAGTGTAATGCACTATCTCATACATCATCAATGAAAAAATTTCTGTAAACCTGAAAAGGTAAACTGAATTTGTTTTTGAAAATGGATTTTCCCATAAAGATGCAACCACAACCTTTTGGCATACATGCTGCAGTTATTGGTACAGTTTGTACCCAAGTGTTTCAGCTACTCTTCCAAAGTGAGGGGAGATAACCTTGACCAGAACTTCTTCAAGCACACATAGTAAAGCATTAGAAGTGAAGGATCTGGGGTCCACCTAAGGGCCCTGGAAGAATTAGGCAGCCAAATTTGATATCTGATATAATCAAAGGTTTTTCCCCCACAATTTTAATCCATTAAATGGCTATTGTCACCATTTTGCATTTGATTTCCTTGACTTTATTGGAAGTTATGGAATCAAACATGTGCATGCTGTTTTTATTGTTTTGCAAAATGAGGGGTAGGGGGGGAGGGGGAAGGCAGTGTTCTTCCCTTTCAACCCAGCTGGTAGATGTTTCCAGTCATCCCCCATCTGTTGATGCCCATGTCTGCACCTCAATTTAAATTATTTTACTCCTGTTACACTTCATGAATGGTTTTCTTTTGTCATGAGCAATATTTTTGTCAGCAAATTGAATCAATGCATTTGTGTCATGTGACTCCTTGGTTTACCTTTTGTGTGCAGTGTTTATATTCAGAATGTAACACCCCTAAGGGTAAGGCTATGGGTTCATTTGGAGGACAGCTGAGGGGTGACCCATGGTAAGGAAAGTGCAGGACACAAATACTATAGAAAGAAATCCAGACAATTAGAAAAAGCAGTGCTTTTGGCCCAGAGATGAAAAACTATATATAATGTAATAAAAGCACCCTTTAACATACCTTTCAAACTTACAAAGGGTGGTCAACCAATCCCAAAACTTAGTACAACCTTTAATTATGTACTTGAAAAGAAGGACACAACTCTCTTTGTCTGAAAATGAAAATGGCAAGTGAGACTCACCCGTCCCCTTCTCCCGAACAAAACAGAAACCCTCCCTAGAATGAATCACAGATAACTCATTTCATAACTTTTTAAAAGGAAGAATGAACAGAATCAACAAAACAATCCCAACATAATTTCAAGTGATCAGAGGGCGCTTCTAGAAACATAAAAAGATACTTGTGGAATATTTCTAGGAGATTTCAGAGATGTAATACTGCTGTTGCTTTAAAATAAGTTTGGGGCAGCTGCTCATGTTCTCTGAATTTTCAGGAAAGCATAAGATCGAGGTACCTTAATACTTGTGTCAGATAAACAGATACAGAAAGGTACTTGTACATCTAAAATATCTTTACTTATGTGCATGCAGGTGTACATATCATGCTTCTGTTTTCTAGCTTGATTACACATGATTTTTAGTTCTCATACACATCTGTAAAGGAGGTATAGTCTTATAAAATGCAACTTTTGTCTGTATTATTGCATTCTTTATATAAAAATGAAACATTTTATTCTCACTGTGTTTGAAAATAACTCCGGAAACTATATTGATCTCATTATGATCAGTGTACAGTAGCTACCATACCTTAAACCAGCTGGTTTCATTCTTCCCTAAGACAGCTTTCCACTTCATGGACAGTCTAATTGTAACTGTTTCTTTAATAATATGACTTTCCAGTAACAACATACTGTAATAATTTTGTAAGTCTGCATGTATTCAATGCCTGCTTGTAATTCAAAATGTTGATAACATTGTTATGAAAAATCGCCCGTATAATTTCATCATCAACATGCCAATCAAATCTCAAGTATTGATTTATCCTAATTGTAATTGTGGCCTTGCTTTGGCTTCCTCATGTTCATTTAATCAACCTCCCAGGATGCACGGTATATCAAAATCTTAAAGAGCCGATGAAATGAGAATTAACAGCCACCTGATAAGATTCTTCCAGCCAACCTAACGTCTGAAATTACTTCAATGTTGAAAAATACCGCTCAAGTCAGCAGAAATTACAAAAAGAAACTGGCCACCAGCCCCAAACTCCTTCAAAAGTGAAAGTACATCGACCTCTGGAATGACGTCATCACAGGAACACATGTTCCATTGTGTATAATCCTGTGAACACTGGTTCACTGTGTTGCATTCATAGTCAGTCAATGCAGATCGTTAACCACGAGCATTAATTAGATCCTAGTGATTGAATTCTTTGATTTGTTCACATACACATGTACTTTAGTTAGATGAGGTTTTACAGCTCAGTTTGTAACCAATTGCTTACCAGGCTATATTATCTAGCCGAACTGCTGTAGGAGCACGCTCGCCGCTATCGCTGGGTGCAGGCACTGGCTCGAGCCGCTTAGCTTCATCATCCAAAGGCTCTAGCTGGTAAAGTTGACTTCCTTGCGCTGGCTCTTCGTCTCTCCTTTCTTCAACGTCCTCGTACTGCAGAATTTCTTCTTCGACTAAACTTGAAGAAGATGCAAATAAATCCAACTCTTATTTCTTCAGAAACTGATGCCATTTTTCGTTGTCTGCAGTTCGTAGCACATTGATAGTCAACATGATTGTGTAACAAAGATTCTAGCTTTGGCTTTGACGTCCCTGCGATGACGTCATTGTAGGGTCGGTTTTAACTCTGCGTTTTTCAACTCACTGGTAATGGGGACGGGATTTTACAGTTTGAAAAGTCCCTGGGGGCCAAATACGCGGCAATTTATCAGCCAAATTTGTTTAGTTTGTGTTTCTGATATATATCAGCAATAACATAGACCACTTTAGGCACTCTATTTCGTAGGCTCTTTAAGTTATTGATCAATTAAGGCTCATGTCTGTACGTCACAGCAGTTGCCATCAGACTGAACTTAATTTAGTTTCCACCTTGAACTGTTGAAGTGGCACTTTTCATGTTGCGGGTTAGCTATACTTGCTCATGTGACCCAAGTAGCCACATATGTAAGGAGGGACAAAGTATGGCCCCGTAGTTTTGTCATTTGTGCACTGTCCATGAAAATAAAAATAAAAAAGAATGTTTGATTCATAGCACGTAGTATGTGGACATTGTATCTGGGTCCTTGAAAGCTGTTGAGGGTTCCTAAAGGTAGTTGGGCTGCATCACCCTCTGGCTTAATTTGGCATAATTTCCCGCCTCTTTAGAAGTGATCGACTCTGGTATGAACAGTGGCTTCGCCAGAGTTTTCGAAGTGGGGGGCACGGGGGGCCAAGTGGTCTACCGGAGGGGCACACCTAAATGCAGTATGTTGTGTGATAGTGGGCCTGGGGGAGGGGTGTCCTCCTCCCTTTGAAAATTTTTGAAAAATTAGGTGTCCTTACATGCAGTCTGGTTGCTCCTTTTGAAGTAAAATTTGTGTTAAAAAATTACGTATTTTTAGGAACCAAAAAAAAAGAATTGGCAACGGTGAGGGAGAGGGGGCATGGCCCTATGGCCTCCCTTGTGTATGCAACTGGTAGACCACAAAAATATAAATCACAATTTGGCCATTGTGTTAGCCTTACTTGCACTTACGATTTAATAATGGGGGATGAATAGGGACAGTGAATCATGTTCTGAATGCTTGCACTGAGCTTTATTGGATACACATTGAAAGAGGCAACGAAAGGTGCAATTTTTTACAGTTTTTGAACATAAGATTTGGCTAAAAGATAATCTATGTGGTAATTGTATTGAAGGGAGAGGACTCAAGGCCCCAGAAGTCTTGCTTTTGAAAGTAAAGGGTTGAAACAATAGCTGTGGAATACATCTCCCAATAAGGCTGTCCCCTGTACAGTGTAACAAATAGGTGCTTGCCAAGCGCTGCATTGAAAATTGCAGTTTTGAGAGCATTTTGTGCAATTTTAGTCATCTGTTTGAGTGATTTAGTGATATGGATCCTCTTTTTCATATTTACATATGCATAAATGGTGTGTTTGTGCATAATTTTTTTCATACCCAAAATCTCATTTGGAGGGCACCCGGGGGCACAGCTAATCTTTGGGGGGCATGTGCCCCCGGCCCCCCTTGGCAATGCCACTGAGTGTGAAATCACTTTGGTGACGAAAAAGTTATAGTGGTAGGCTGCTAGCAAATAAATTCTGGGTCAACAGGCTGGCTGGCCTGCCTGGTGATATAGCTAGAGCATACATTTTTTGGCTTCAAGGGCAGTTGTTTTACACTGCTAAGCAACCCTGAACATGGTGGGAGCCTATTGCTCATGAATTACAACTTCATGTCAGGTGGCAGCCAACTCAACAGTTTATTTCAAAGTCAGTTTATTTTCAAAGACCAGTTCAGATGGGCAAACCATAGATTTCTCTTGGATGAAAAACCCACCTTACTTTGACTCAGCCAGCTGGGCTCGAACTCTGAACCTCCCGGTTGCTAAGCTTCATTGATTCAAATGCCACCACCTTTAACCACTCGGCCACAGCACTGGCTAACAGGCCCCAGATACATTTTCAAATCCCACATCAGCTCATACTATGTGATATTAAGACTTGAAATTACTAGGGGGCCTGTTCACAGGTGCACAAGTGGGGGGAGTGGTGCTGCAGCCCCCATTTGGGAAAGAAATTTGCTATTTTCACAAACAATGTAGGCTATGTTCAGGCAAACATACTCTAAAATTTTCTACAATTGTGAGTTCAAGTGCTGCAGCCAACCTTCCTGCCCCTCCTCCGCCATGCAATAATGTAGTCTTGTATGCTTAACTTAGTCTCTTACACATATGGATTTGTTACTTGGTTGCTCAGTCCATGGTGCTGAGCATAAAATATTGGAATTGGAGTAAAAATAAATGTCAGAGTGAAACTGTGAGCATGTTCCACTGAAGATAGGCCTGAATGACAGCCCTGGCATTTGAGAAGGACTCACCACTTGGCCTGAATGACAGCCCTGGCATTTGAGAAGGTCGACTCAACACTGATTGTGGATAATCAGGGAGTTGCTACAACTCCCTGGGATAATTCATGTATTCACCTGTGTATAACCTGACTAAGCAGGTGGCTGGCAAGGAAAGAAGTCAGAGAATCATATAATCCCCCATTAGATGTCTCAGATATTCTTTGGTGAGGAAGGAGTTGAAGGCATAATAGAGTTGCAGTCAGCAGCTCCAGACTGATTCCAGGCTTTGATGACTAGCTAATTTGCATAAATAATACTTCCTAGTAGATCTATAGCAGGCACGGTTCTACGGGAAGAGGGGGAGGGGTAGGGGCATCTAGCCCCCCAATTCTTCCTAGCCCCCCGAAAATTGTGCAAAATTTTATATGGGCTAGTAGTGGTGAAGACCTAGATATGCTTAGAGAAAATATTCCACATGGCTCTTTGTCTTGTTTCACCAGGGTCAATAGCAAGATAACCTCCAAAATTTATGTCTCTTAACTGAGCCTACATTATGTACGTGACCCTTATATATCACATAATACTCTTTGAACATTGACTGGGAGAACACAGTGCACTTTGTAACTCTCCAGTGATATATGAATTATTACAATGTGTGTGTGGGATACGAAAAGGAACATACGCAACTTTTGATAATTTATTAATTAATTATTCAGTTTGTTGTTCTCTGACATGTTTCATTATGTGAGGAAAGTCTTTAACATGTTGCAAGGCTGTCTTGTTTTATAATTAGGTATCTCTGCAGACAATTCAGTTCAATTCATTTCTCATATGTACGTACTCATCAACAAAATTACATTCAAACAAATCAGTTTACATACATATGATGGGCACTAGAAAAAAACAATGCTGTTCATCAAAGCTAGTGACCATGAAACACAGGAAACAAAAGAAGCAAAAAAGAAGAAAAAGAAGAGACATTCAGAAAAAAGAAAGAATGCTTCTCTGGATACTAATTAATTAGACATTCAGTTGACAGACATTGCATCTACACCACGTTATCTCACAGTGACTTTAGAAATAAATTTGACAGCAATGATGATATTACACTGTGGATATCAAGGTCTTGTATATGAATAGAACGCACAGTTACATCATATTTGTGTATCACCAATACTAGGTAAAATGGTGACAGATAACGTGACATATTGATCCTTCATCGTCATTGTTGATGTTACATCCTGGGCATGGTGCTGTATGCTATCGCTAAAGATAATAGACAGAAATTCGAAAGTATTGATGACAAACTATTATGGCAAGTTACAAGAAAAATCTATATTTGAGTTTCAGTTTGGAGTAACACTTTCAACATGGGCTTAAATATATTCAGTGGAATGGAAATACTGTAGCACAGTTCCTGACTTGTAGATTCATGAAAATTACCTGGAAAATTGAGAAAATTTTGTTCATTTTTCCCAGACCTATAAAACTTGTGAAATTATTTAAAGAATAAAAAAGTCTTGCAGAGTCTGGGATATTAGAAAGACTTAAATTCATAAGATAGAAGTTATTAGCCCTGGTGAAAAAATTTTTTTTGCCATCTAAATTGATTAATGTTTTTAAAGATTTGGAAAAAAGTTAGTCTTCTGGTTGTGTCCTTGTATAAGTGAATGAATTCCACATTTCAAGCATTTCCTTGTCCAAATTTGGTTCATTACTTTTTAAATCTTTCTCGAGGAGAAAAGTTAGGAAAAAGTTACTTCTTTGTCATATTTTGTGCATGTTTTCTTTCATCCAGGGCTGCATTGATGTGCACCAGTTAGTTTGATAATTGCCAAAGACAGTTTGGAAGAAAAGAATGAATGA
Organism: Holothuria glaberrima; assembly: GCA_009936505.3. Classification (NCBI taxonomy): domain Eukaryota; kingdom Metazoa; phylum Echinodermata; class Holothuroidea; order Aspidochirotida; family Holothuriidae; genus Holothuria; species Holothuria glaberrima. Next base: position 10,108 of record WURT03045467.1, read on the forward strand.
AAAAAAGTATTATTTTTTTTTTTGTTACAATTGTGCTCAAGATTTTGGGATCATCGTAGCAAAATTTCTGAAATTTGCTGCCTCTATTGAAACCTGCATATTGGAGCCAGTTTGGAGTTCTGCTCAATTGGTTTGAAGAGAATTCTTTTTATTTTTAGTAAAGGGCACAGTGCCTCTGTTTTTCCAACATTCAGTGCCTCTCATGTACTTAAATTTACTTGTTTGCCCATTGAACAACTTAAAAGTTGGAATCAAAACTCAAGAGTATTGCAATAATATTTTTGCCAATTTCAATGTTATTTGTAATTATTGTGTACCAGAGGATGAACTCAGCTATACCATCACACTTTAGTAAATATGTAACATATAGCTTTCCTGTAAAATATCATCAGATACAGTAAGACACGCGTGCAAGGGACTAATTAAGTTCCACAGCTTTCCATTTCATTGCTCGTGCACTTAATGGGGGCCTATTTTATACCTTTTTTGATGCATGTGTCAGGTTTTATTCAGTGGTATTGAAACCGAGAGGAATGGGGGATTCTTAGAACTGTGTTGCACCCCCTTTTTCGCTAGTGGTTTGTAATGTCATTTTAGAAAGATAGCTATATGTGGCCTGCTGTATTTATACACTAACTCAAATTGGGGGGACTGCATTTTATCTTTAAGTTTTAATAATGCATTGCACCCACCTTGTGGTGATGAAAGTGTGGGTTCCCATTAAGCTGGATATCTTAAGTCTGCAGAGGTTGGCTAGGGGGAAATGGCCCTATGTGACCACTGTGACATTGGTCACCATCTGATGGAAGACCTTGGGGCTGTGAATAGGTCTGAAGGGAAGGCTATGGTCTCCTTTTTGAAAAGTCAAATTATGACCTTTTATATACAGGGCATTAAAGATTTGTATTGATTGCCTTTGGATCTGCCATGCTAGGCATGGTGACATCGTGAGAAACATGCATTGATTGAGGTGGAGGTTCCCCCTTGTGATACCCACAGGGAGTCACACCCTTTGGTGGAAGTGGAGTGCATATTGGACCCTCCCCTTTCAAATTGTTCTGTTGGCAGGGGCAAGCACTTGTGACATACATGCATAGGCCTAGTTGTTCTGTCTCGAAAACCTACCCTTCCCCACCCCACTCTACCCCCCTCCCACCCCTCTCGCAATTCACACCTTCAGCAGAAATGAAGTGTAAGTTACATTTGCAATGTCATAACTAATACTAATATAATTCATGGTGAATTATGAGCCTTAGGAAATAAGGGGCCCTAATGTCACACTAGGCTACAATACACCTAGCTTTTATTACCTATTCTGGCAACTGATTGTCACCGTTCATTAGATGAATTTCTTTGCCACTGACCAAAGGATCAATGTCTAGCATAGCTAGATCTGTTTAGATTTGTCACACATGGCTGGTAAATAATTACTTTTGAAGCTTGTACTATACAGTACAAGCTGGCCTCTCAGGTTTCTTTGAAATGTACACAGTCAGTACATACTACTTAAAACATTTGAGAGAGAATTACCTCTGTCCATAGAGTTAAAAGTGAGACCCAGCCCAACCAATAGTGTAATCTCAAGATAATTAAAGGTCATGGCAGTCTCCTCAAACTTATTTTGGAACAATAGTAAATGTCACAAATTTCTTATTTCTCCTCCAAGTATCTTTCATATATTTTAGGACATAGATATTGCATATTCAAGGTTAACCTAGCAGTTCCTCCTCCTAAATTTTACAATTGAGTGAGAAAAATTCTGTCACATGATTCTCAAGAGCCATTCAGGAAATAAAATAGTCTACTATGCAATTCTTTAGTGGAGTGACTGCATTCTCCCTTTAAGGGTGGATCAAGAGTAAGCTTGGCATCACAAGACAAAAAATTGTTGAGAATAACTGAATAAGCACAAAATATTTATGGAATCCATGCACCACTAAGGCATACATGGTTGGGTTCGGCATGTGCCCTATTAGCCAAGGGTATAGAGATGCACCATGTTAAGTTTGGATTGCAAGTTTTTGGAAAATGCAAGCAAGATGCTTTTATCCTATTACATTGTTTATACTATTACATGTTACAATGTAACATATTGTTCCCATTCATGCTCTCTCACAGTGAAGGTGTGAAGAACTATTTTGCAGTTATTGAAACACCCAATGATCAGCTCCAAGAATTCTTTAAATTAACTTTTAAAAAACCTGTCAACCTGTTAGAGATCAGTGTAGTACCAGTAATTGTTATTTTAAGACCAAACCTCCCGTAAAGCCTTTGACGTCAATTCCACAGAAGTTCTTTTTATTATCACAGTGTGGTTGTATTAGTCATGACAATTATGTATAGAGATGCTTTTAGCTCCCTATTGGCAAAACCTTGCCCCACAAATCAATGTCACACAAATGCTTTAAATGTTTTAAAACCAGTGAGCCTCAAAATAGAAAAAAAAGTTAAAGTGGAAACATAGAAAAAAGTCCATTATTTCAAAATTAATTTCATATGCACTAAACACAAAGTCAAAATATAGTCATAGTGTTAATAATTACCTGTACAGCTATAAAGTACTGTTTTCCTCACATTTTTGAGAGCGATGACAACAATTCCTTCTAATGTGGTAAATTAAGATGATGTCAATGATAAATTTGGTTCCATCTCCAAGCATGTCTTGCTGACAGTATCATAGTTATATTTAGGAGACAGTGGGAGTAAACTTACAGTACTTAGTTAAAAATAGAAGTGATTGCCTTATGTCTCTATATTGTGTTACTAGCCAGGTTTGAGTAGGAGATGGGCATAATGAAAGGTAATTGTCTTTCTGTGAAATGTTTTCTTTTGCCTGCAGAATCATTTAGTATGGTTGACTTACATTTGTGAAACCCAGGCTACTTTTGTGCAAAAAGTCATGATTTAATGGTATGGCTTTAATGGCAGTGTTTGTGTGTTATAGGCACAGTATGCAAGTGTGCACAGTATAGTTGCAGTCTCAAGTTAAGACAGGGGCATCTGTCTCCCCCCTCCCCCCCAAATTTGATAAAAAAAAATGAAAATAGAACCCAAGTAATAGTCTCCTGTGAAAATGAAAATTGTTATTACTAGAATACTACATACTGTAGTTTATTTGAAAGTATGAATAAATTTCTCAATTAAGGCAAATAAGATTTTAACATTTTATATGTTGAGCTGTATCTCACATCACACTATTCCACTGCGGTTTGTTGTTCAAGTATGCAATAAAACTGTATAGGAACATGAACTGGGGGTAAGGGCAGCTACCTCCTTACTTGAAATTTAAGCAAACCCTATTTCTTGGGCAATATGCTCTGGTGATACAGGTTTTTCTGAAAGGAAAATGCAGGCTCAACCTCTGTCTTAGCCAAAAATATTTGATGTGCTCATGAGAGAAAAATTCAGTTAAAGTTCCAATAACCTGTATGAAAGCAATCCACACCCCTCCCCCCTCATTACTTTCCATTTACACAAGTAATCCCTGCTTACCAGAAATAAGTAGGGCCCCCGATTTTCCGCGATCGCGGAAAAAACGAAATTGACGATTTTTTACGGAAAATTACGGAATTTGTGATTTGTTATCTTGCCCACAAAAAAATAAAAACGGAACATTTTTTCATATTTTAACAAAGCATAGACACATTTTTCATAGAACAAGCACTGCTGGGAGGGCTCTTGAGGACATACACACTTCTGACGTACGTATCTGATTTGAGAACAGGCAATAGATCCCACACTTTACGTGACGAGAATATATTCTGCCCAGTTCTCGTTCACCGATCACGTCAGAAGATTCCGTATGTAAGTGGTCTGCATACTGAATTGTAGTGGTGCAATATAATATTGTATACTAGTAGCCTATCCACCCAGTTCTTTGCAAAAATACGAAACTCCCTTAGCACTTCAGGGCTACTTAAAATTCCACCCAGTTTACTTGATGTATGCATCTCACGGTTCCTTAACGATAGGAATATATTTTTGTAATGTGTCTTGCCCAAAACTTACGTCTTATTTTAAAAAGATTCTTCAAATGAACCGCAAAACTAATTCCCGATAAATTCCCGTAATCCAAAAACTGTGTTGCCGGTGGTGTGCTAATTTATACGGGGCCACTTCTCTCCCTTCGTTCATGACCAACGCCCTACATAACTAACAGCCCAGGTGATGCACTGGCCTTGCATTATGTACTACGCACACCGTATCTTGGTGTACTTGCGTAGGTGAACTTCAACTTCGCAAGAAACTTTCGTGAGTTACCACATACTTGTATATTGGCAATTACGTGTATGCATGTGCGAATCACAGACAATTACAAACTTAACGTAAGGAATGTGGGAAATGGCATACAGTAAATTATGCATGATAATAAGCCTCGAGTTCCCAAATTTCCAGTTGCTACAGTACGTGCACCAAATGTGTATAAATGATAT
>WURT03045478.1:0-14540 GCA_009936505.3 Holothuria glaberrima
CATTCATTCATTCATTCATTCATTCATTCATTCATTCATTCATTCATTCATTCATTCATTCATTCATTTGTTTGTTTATTTATTATTATTTTTTTAAAGTTTTTATTTAGAGCCCATTAGCCATGACTAATTGTAAAACGATACCATCTTTTAAATGTGTATAATAAAACACAGGAAAATTTTTTTATTATACGCACCGATTAGTTTCACTAATGGGCTTTCAATCACACTTCAAACATGGCGATGTTGTGACGTCATGCAAACTCCGGGCTTACTGTTGACACACCATCTTTAAAGGGAAAATGCAGTCACCTCAACTTGAATAAGTACACCCCGTCAATCACGTGACAATATTCTTGTCACTGAATTGTTCAATTCATGCAGAATTACTCATTACCTTGCTTTTTATATTCAAAAGTTACATCCTGGAACATTTTAAGGACTACTTGCGAGGAAAATGAGAAGACATTTTTAAATAAAGGCCTAAGCTGATGTTCTAACATGAATATAGAATGACTGCATATTCCCTTTAAAAGAAGTGAATGGACTAGAAGATGAATGCATCAAACCATAGCTTGTTGTACTTCCCTAGAGCAAGAAAGATTAAATTCTCAGGTAACACAAGCCGTCGACACTTGAAAAACGCTCACATTTGTTATATGGCGTAGGCAAATCTAGACAATGTTTTGAAATCGCAGCCAATCTTTGAAAGAGTAGATTTTTTTGTATTAGTAAAGACCAGAGTCATTTCCCCTCAAACCAAAACTGAAGATTTTTTCTAATAAGAGAGGAACGTTTCATGTTTCGTTTTGTCTTTCTTACGGAAACATTGTCGTCATCAAAAAGCGATTTTATTTGTTTCCGACGTCCATTTTAATAACCTATTTGTAGAAGCACGAAAATGATCCCGTATTAAAGCGTAAATTATATATACAGACGACAAAATCGGGAAGCGTGGTAATGTTTTTGATTCAAAGTCATCACATCTAAACAGACGAAAAAACCTGAAATTGGTACATAGTAAAGGGAAACGGCGATTGGATCTCAGACTTGGATACGAGTTGTGTAATCTGTGACGCAACGTATTTAAGGCAATTAACAAAAAAGCGACGTACGACATATGTGTATTTTTAGTAATTCAGATAAAGGTCCAAGTTCCGAGACGATCGTTTGGTTTTAAGCATTGTAGTTAGTGAGATATTAAAAGAAAATTATGGGGTTTTGTTCCACTAATCACCGGTGGTGTAGCCAGACTTTTCAAAGTGGGGGCACTGGGTGGCCAAGCGTTCCCACGGAGGGGTACACCAAAATAAAAGACTGAGCGCCTCTTGAGGCGTCTTCGTGACCCGCAGTGCTCTCCTATAGGCGTTGAATACCAGGGGTCCACAGTAGGAACCAGTATGGGGTTCAGAGACGACACTCCATGGGGTTCAGAGGCGAAGCCCCAGGAGGCTCTATGATATTTTATAAATTGTGACCATTAGAATGAAGCATTTGACTTTCTTCAAAATGGCACTGTAGTATGTGAACTAAGCAGGCCACAAAAGTAGAAATCATAATTTGACCATATTTGTTAGTCTTACTCGCACTAACGATTTAATGATGGGGCGGGGGGGATGAGTGGGGACGACGGATCATGTTAAGGTGTGCATTGAGCTTTGAAAATAAATCCACTCATGCTGCTCAATAGGAATTAGTGTTTAGACAACTACCTTTCAGGTATGCTACTGAGGGAACGGCCACACATAAGAGCATCGAATGTGCTACTGGCGAGTGTCGTAGATTACATCTCCCAATAAGGAAGTCCTTCACATAGTTCAACAAATAGATGCACGTGAAGCTCACCGCAAAATTGTAGTTTTGAAAACATTTTGTGCAATTTTAGCTGTATGCGCTGTATGATTGACTGATAGTGTGACAGTGGGCGATCCTCGTGTTCATATCGATATATGCACGAACGGTGTATTTGTGTACAATATTTTTCATAACTAAAATCTTATCAGGACACATGGGGGACCAGCCAACCTTTGGGGGCACGTGCTCCTGGTCCCTCTTGGCGACGCCTTTGCTAATCACTACCATCTTTTGGTGTAAGACAAGAAATGGGAGAGCAAGGACGGTCATAATTTGGTTGGGGATAAAATACTTGTTGTACCCTCACCATCCAGCCAAGAACTGGAATATTTGCTGATATCTGTGTTTAGCATGAGGCAACTTTCCAAAGACTCAATCAATAATCGGAACCATTTTCCCCACTTCAAGAGCAGCCTTTCCTTACAAGGTCATTTTGTAATGACACACAAAATTTATGTACACGTTGCTGTTTAACATTAAATGGTTACAAGGGAATAAAAAGAAGTCATGTTATTTCTCAGTTTATATTAAGACCTCTTGGGCAGGTTATCTAGTTTCCTCATTATTTTACCCCTTCTTTCCCCGGCTAATAAAACTTGAAAAAGGTATCTGATTGCTGAAAAAGTTGTGAAACTCCTGAGGCTTTCTGTACAGTGTATCCATGGTTGCAATTAATAACAGAACTCAGTTTGCCTAGGTAGAAGGCTGTACGGCATAATCCTTGCTCAGCCATATCCCTATTTGGGAAGCCTTAAAGAGGGGCTGATCAAACAGAGTTCTCTCAGTGGGTGGTGCCCAGGGTAGCCCAGTTTCTTCAGGGCCGAAAACATGTTCTCCAATAGCGAGTTCGATAATTCGTATGGGCATGGAACTGACGATAGGATACATGACGGATAAACAAACAAGCTCAGCACATAGTATGCTGCGTTGACCTATTTCCGTGCGTCCCCAATTTTCGTGCACTACATTCAAGATTTTTTGTCACATCTGCTGAGTTTTACTCACATCTTGATGGTAAATGGACAAACTAAAAGATTCCAAACATCTTACACGCAACTAAAACGGCAATGATAGGGTAATTAATGATTAAAATCATTTATTACAAATTCATGGCCACACAATTTTTGCCATTAGTTATTAATCACATGCAACCCCTGTTCAAATACAACCAATGAGTAAAGTTTATACCAAATTGATTGACAGGTTCTCAACTCCTCTTACGAAGAACGGTTGCGATAAAGGCTTCAGTTGTAGATGCATGTTGTATTTTCCAGAGAAGCTGGTTTATCAAGGGCTTGGACGATCATCGTAAACTACAAGCTCTTTTTTCTTAATCCCGTAAAAACTGGAAATTTTTCACGTTTACGGTAACTATAGATAAATTGCTAATGAGGATACTTAGAAGCATTGTCATGCAATAATTTCCTTCAAACTCGTCACAAAACTGTACTACTGTACAGCAGCTTAAAATACAACTATTTACACCAAAGAGGCAGTTTATACCCATTAAAGAACTCTAAAACCACACGTGAGAAGCCTCCTTATGTTTTAGATGGATTTCTAAAAGGATTTTTTGACAATTTTGAAAAATGAAGTCACATTTTGGAACACGTGCTATAGGTAGAGCTGTACAATGCGACAAAAATGGTCGCATCGGCGACCATTTTGTCAGTTCGTGCGACCACTGAATTTAATTCAGTGGTCGATGGCGAGTGATGTTTCTACTTTTGGTCGCCTGAATTGTTTTAATTATTAGAAAATCAATTCTCAGCACTAAAACATTCTCTCGAATTGCCATTCACCGTAAATAAACATGTTCCTTGGAATCCTCACGTGTCTCAGTTCCTAGCAGTCATTTTTTTTTTCTTGTCAATCGCCCCCTGTGGGCTGGGGTTGTAGAATATGCCCACAGTATTCGCAGCCTGTCGTAAGAGGCGACTAAAGGGAAGGACTTTCACCGTATTTGAACTATGTTTTAAACCAAACTTGAACTTTAACTGTATTTGAGACCATATTTGAACTTTACTTTTTTTATCTAATTGACACTATACAACGCATTCGTGTTGGTATGTCGTTAAATTTCGTCTATAACTAACTAGCTAACTAACTTTCTTGTCAATCAGTTCTCACTTCACAGATTAACTCCCCTTTTGAACTCAACAGTGAATTTTATTTCAGCACCATGTGATGAACTGATGATGCACGGCATGAGATACAGAAATGCTGAGGCTATTGTCGGCTTCGGCTGAGCTGGCGACTGTCTCATAGGTTTTTAGTAGCCAGTAAGCTGGGAGAGTGTTTTATGGAATTGACTGGCCAGTGGCCAGTGTCCAGTCCCCACTTGTATATAACCCTGAATGTAGGTTAGGCCGTGTAATGTTTATCCCGACACTTTTAAAGATATGTGCAGTCGAATGAACGAACTCACTTATATTGACTAAGTTGATGACAGGAAACTCCTTTTGCAAACCTCGTTATTTATCCTCCCGGCTTACCTCAAATCGACCATCTACCCTTTGATTGAGACCCGGTTAACATACAATGCTATTTGCAGACAATTTAAAGGTCTGGTGACATGAAAATGATGTGGTTGGATATTCCGTGTTAAGAGTATTAAAAACCTAGAAAATAGCCACAATTTCTATCAAAATCCATCAAAAATTGACCATTTTAGAGGGTAATTTATGTTTAACACTTTTATCATGAATAAAAATAAGCTCAATAAGTAAATTTGTGATGCCGAAAGAGGGACTGGCCAAACACGCCAAATGTGGCTAGTGTTATCCCTTGTTTTTTCAACCTTCATTTCAAGGACATTTGTAACAACGGTATGTTCTAGGGGATTCATTTTGAAAGTTAAAATTGTGTCCTTGCAAAATAGCTGTATCACTCACCAAACTGTAAACTATCTGATAAGTAAATGAGAGATAATCAATAAAGGCTTAACAAAAGCTATGCCAACTCTGTGCGACACCAGCCTACATATCATTATTTTTGCATGGGCAATGAGTTACTTCAGAAATGTTCAAACAAGAGTTACATCTTCAGCACCATAAAAGAAATTGAAATAATTCTAACGGATTTTTCTTTGGTAAATTTTACTCTGCCAAGTCAAATCAGGTTTTTTTGATGGCGTGTCAGCAGAACTTTAAGAACGATTCCGAGACGGGACGGTTATTACTGCTTCAGAAGACGGTTAGTACTATACCTACCTACACAGCTTAATTATTAAATACTGGCAGCCTCCTATTTGATCATTGGACTTCATTCCCCATCCATCCAAAAATAATTACTAAAAACCTTCATATGTATTTGAAATCACATTTATAAATCACCTCGCAGGCCGTATCAAATGGTCCAGCTGGCCAAGAGGTTCCCCACTTCTGCTTTAAGGTCAAGCGTCCTCCTCCTAGACAGTTTACATTTCTCACACCTAAATTAACGTCTTGAAGGCCTTGATAATGCAGGCCTTAAAGAGCAATTGTTTTACGACGCTAAGCGACCCCAAATGTGGGAAAAGCCTATATAATTCAGGCCTAGAAAGGTAGTTGTTTTACGACGCTATGCGACTACAAATGTGGAAGAAGCCTATGGCTTTTGAATTACAACTTCGGGTGGCTAACCAACTCAACAATTTAAATCACATTTGTTTTTCTTTTTCTTTTTGAAAGGCCAGTTCAGATGGGAAAACCGTAGATTGCTCTTAGATGAAAAAACCCACCTCACCTTGACCCGGCCGGGGATCGAACCCAAACCTCCCGGCAGCTAAGCTTCATCGCTTCAAATGCCATCGACTTTATCCACTCGGCCACAGCACCGGCATTATATGGCTTAAAATTACAACTTCACGTCGGTTGACTAACCAAATCAATTTAGATCAAGTTGGTTTCTTTTGAAAAGGTCATTTCGGATGGGAAAACATTAGATTGCTCTTAGATAAAAACCCACCTTACTTTAACCCGGAGGAGGATTGAACCTGCCGGTTGTCAAGCTTCGTCGCTTCAAATGCTGTGCCGCCTTTATCTACTCGGCCACTTAGCACCGGTGTAGTCCCTCCTCCAAAAGTTTTTAAGAACCTCATATTGCCCAAGGACATTTTGCTCTGGACTGACAACCGTCCCTATACTCGCCGGTGAATTCATCGGTCATGTATCACATGTTGTCATTACCAAGCCATTACAAGCAGCGTGGGAGCTCTGCTTCATTTTTTCTTTAATTTCACCTGTTCCTTACGTCGTATGTTTACAATTTAAATCGACGGAAGCTAGAGTTGTAAGTAGGCTAAAACTCGTCTAAATTGTCACCATACCACCTTCTGTGGACATCAAAATCAATTTCATTACAGAAACTCCTTCGCATTCTCTCTTATGTGAGACTTACATGAAGTTTACATCCCTGACGGGTTTTTGTAAATTTGCTTAGCTTACAAACTCTGTTGCATATTTACTGGTTTTATTTGGTTGTAATGTTGAGCAGTGAGAAAGAAAATACGTGTAGAAGGGTTTCGTTTGAGGAACATAAAATAGCGTCTCGCTCGAAAGGTACGTATTTCTCATACACCTGCACAGACGATGGCACATAACACTTTGTTAAAGTTTGGTATAAACTAATGTGATTTAATTGAAGATAGCCTATTATTGTAATTGCCAAATTGGGAGTCATTTTAAACCTGAATAAATTCATAACCACCATGCAAGATAAAATAAAGACATTTTTCAGATCATGTTTAAAGGAAAGATTCAAGCAAAAATTTACTTCATGAAAACGAACTAAATCGAAGCAAGCTGGTGATATTTCCATTCAGATCCCAAGTTTTCGAGTCATCAGCATGTAGAGATACTGCTACCTGACTACCTTTCTGACCTTTACATGAGCTTAAAAAACAGGGGTAATATTGTCTCCCATTGTGATGAGCAATGTTTTGTTTTCTTTGTTGTTCAATTTCTTGGTTTGACCTTGGAGTTAATAGGGAAATGACCTTCCTATGGGGAATTTGAATTTTGTAAAATTCCTAAGCCTCTCATGCATTCACATTATGATAATATATTTATGGGAGTGAAAATCGGTTGTAAGAAAAACAAAAGAGAGGTCATTAATGTGAGGTTATTATGTCCATGTACTTGCTTCAAGTTCTCTTGGGGTTGAAAATGTGACAAACTCGTATGCTAATATCTCGAGAACCACACACTTTTCCCCATTCAAATTTTACCGGAATACTTAGAATGTTAGTAACCCTCTAACATATCAAAACTTAATTCAAACCTAAATCATTCTGTTAAGTAAAATAAAGAGTATCAGAAGTCGTGCAATGGTATTATCCATTGTCCGTAAAGTTGTTCCAGACACTCAAGTTTAAAAATAAAGTTTGTCCTATTTAAACAGGAAAGCAACACTCTTTTTTAAATGAAGCAATAATGGAAAGTTATCAGTCACCACGCGAATTTTTGTTCATTGAAAGGTTTGTTTAATTGTTACGTCACAAGTGCATGAAGAGTCATGGACAATTCGTTTGTGCCCTCGATGACACGTAAAGAGAAGTGTTATTTGTTGTGATTTCTTTACCTGTCACTTTCATAGTGGCAATGCGTAAGATTTTGATGGAAGAGCAACACTCGAGTGTCTGTTAACCGGTGAAGTTGTTAACCTCCTCCGTCATGGTCTCTAGAGCGAACAGAGCAATTGCCGTCAAACTTCGGAGAAAAGATATAAGCATTTCGAAGTTCAATCACGTGAGGAGGCACAAAAGGCATCTATAAAGTGATCTTTTGACGGATGTGTCAAGCGTCAACAGCTTTATCGAATTGCAGAGATACCTTTAATGGTCACGTGTCGGATTGTTGCATATATTGCCTCGTCAAATGGAATGCATACGTGTTCTCATAAGCAAAAACAAAAAAAAAAAACAGAAATTATGTTTCCATTTTTGCTAAACTTAATAAAGGTAAAAAAAAACAGGTATCATCATTTTGATAATAAAGAGACGAAATTATTATAGTAAGGCTGTTTCATTTTTCCAAGGTTCTCGTGTTGCTATTTTTGATTAAAGAGAAAATCTTTGCATAAGCTATCATCCTGATTGTAAATAAAAACAAATATCACAAAGTCATGTTGCTGCTGCGTTTATCGACAATGTAAATAACGGCATATGGAAGAGCAGCTTTAAATGATTTTGGATTTAGAACGATAGAAAGAGACTAACTAACAGTTAAAAATGTATTTAGCAACTTAATTGTCTAATTATTTTGTTTTCGTATATTTGAAAGGGGACCTTACCCCTAATATTTTCAAACAATATATGTTATGAATAGCATTCATTGAGCTATCTACCATCTTCAGAGCAATTCCTGTGCCGATTTATAAAAAATAAAAGTTTACTCGCTCAGTGAAAAATGATTAGGTAATCGTTTGTAATGTCATTTTTTTTTTCATTTTCCCCAAGAGCCCCTACTCACATTGTTCGACAATGCTTTGATTGTTTTGTAAAAGAGTGACTTGATTAAATAGAAGCCCTAAGAACATGAGATGGCAACAGCTAAAAACATGTCAAAATAGGCATTTGCTTCTATTTTTGGAAGAAATTTAACTATAGCCTAGACTTCATCCAGTTTTACCTTAGGGTGATTTTAGACATTCTCAATATGATATCTTCAAGAATTATTTCAATAAAGTCTCCAAATCACTTAGAATAGCCTCCTATTGTTTGATGATTTGTTTTAATTGTGACGATATCCTTTCATCAAATTTATTTCTACCTTATGGGCTTTTGTAAATTTTGCGCGACCAATTCAAAGTACCATTCTTCAGCCGAAGGCGTCTGAAACTTGTGTTGGAAACTTCTCAATTTCTTGAAATTTTGCGTCCGAAATATACTCTACTACTTTCTGGATCAAGAGAAATCAAGAATAAGAGATAAGCTCAAATTATTATTTTTTGGTATGTGCTTGTTTTCGTGACAGTTACCTTAATTAAACTGATTAGTGACCGCTTCTCACGGCACCACAATGCTACTACGCATGAAAAGAGTCGCTTTCCAAGATCATTTAAACATTTGTGTTTCAACTGGGAACAGACTGAGCGTTGCAAGAATAATGTCATAAATTACTGCGAAGTCGATTGTTAATCATTTAAATGGAAACATTTCAACATTTTATATCTCTGAATATGAACAATATATGAAAATGGAACAAAGATCACGGAGTTTCTTTTAACTTTTGATAGATATTCCTTTTTTAATGACATTTGGTAAACTTGAAATATGAAAGACTCAAAGACTTCCATATTTTGCACACAGTCTTTAAGAACAGTTTCTATCCAAAATAGGGACGGGGTTTATAAAAAATTCACCAGTTCACTAGGGGCGGTAGTAAATTATAAGGATTGACTTGTGAGCCTGTAAGAAGTGAGGTTTTCATTTAAACTCTGAAAGAAAAAATAGAAAAATTCCCCTGTGTACATTGCTCAATTTTAGCAAAAGGCAAGGAACTGAAAGAAATACCCTCGTGTTAAAAGCCTAAAATCAGAGGTAATGATTTCTTTGAAAAATAATGTGTCGATTTTGGGGGGTCAGAATATTAATATTTCAAATGGTGAAAGTTTGCCTGACATTGTGAGATGAGCTAAATGTGTTTTTTTCTCTTTCTTTCACTTGACATCCAAGAACTGATAATTACGACGAAAGAGATACATGATCACATTCTTAATGTGCACGTGCCTGGAAAATGTAATATCTCCTTTTGATCGCATTTGGTTTCACTTTTGAAACATATTTTAGGTATTTTATCGGAATGTTCAATCGTTGGAGAATCTCTCAACAAAAGCTTTCATCTACTGGCTGTAATCGATAATCTACGAAGAAAATTCAATGTTTTTTATGTTAGCTTGCTATTTTTTTTTTTTGTTTTTGTTTTTTTTTTGTAACAGTCTAATAAGCCAAATAAATTGCTAATGGAATAGTCATCCGTCCGGAATGGCCTCCAAGAATTCAAAATCAATTATACACCTATAAATTTAAGACTAAATTTGCCTGATATGACGACTTCTGCCGTAATTCATAACTGTGTGTTGATAACAACATGATACATGCCGTGTTTTACAACTCCTTCTCGCACTGAATTTTAATAATTTGGGGATTCTTTGCTAATACCAGCCTACGGCTGCATTCATACGACTCCTACGAATGTCACATTTGTTGAAATATTAATATTTCGGAATATTTTTAATTTTATTTTTTATTCATTTATTATTTTTTTTCTTATTTATTTACGCGAAATCGGCGACATCCGCCTACCATTGCAGCAACCCAAGGGATGGCATAGGTTAATGCATACAGAAGAATCCTTAACACCAGCATATGTCTACAGAATAATGATAACATTTTTAAAGGCAAAGCACAATGCGTGAGTGTATGTTGGTCACACCGTGTCACAGAGCGAGACGGATGACGTCACGAATGCAAGACAACAAACACTAGCTCCACCAGGTATCAATCAGCCAAGTTGCGGAGTAACGCTCCACAAATATATGGTGGGTACTCTAACGGGTTACATTTAACTGTTCGTAAAAAGTGCCATGTAAAGAATAACTACTTTGCACAAATTTACTGGGGCGGATATAGGGGGTCCTCTCCGGGCCCCTATTTCGCCATTTCTTTCCTTTTTTCAGACGATCCCAAAGCTACAGTAAATGACCTTTATTGTTAGATACCAGTAATTCTCATCTAACTGTGTCACTTTCAGACCTACCATGCATTAGAATGACCCTGGGCCCTGTGTCGTGTCCCTGTTGATGGATACTTATTCATTGTTCGGGAATTGCAGAGTGGTTATATTTCATATTAATGGTCATAATGTGATCTGTTTGTACTTACCTTGATTGTCGGATGCCACGAAATAACAATAGTTACATCAGAAGCCAGTCAAAGTTTACAGTTTACAGTTAGACACAATGCACGTAATATAAAGTATAGGGGGACCCGTCCCTTTAATCGAAAAACTAATTACACATTTTTACTTTGATTTGGAAACACTGCTACTCTGGAATTTTGCTTTTTTTTGTTTTTGTCATTATTACAGTCAGTTCTACCTTTATCATTATCACCATCGTCATCACCTCCGCCACCGCCATCGCCATCGCCATCGCCACCACCACGATCATCGTCTTCGTCGTCATCTTCATCATCACACTTATTCTTGCATGATATCGATCTTCCCAGATTTCTATTATTGTGCAGTAAATTGCCAAGTCTTCACGGCTGAATTAAAAGTTAACTTAAGCATATGGATATTTTAAACTACATGCATGTCCTCAGGCTTAGTGGTGTGTGATGTTGGGAGTATGCAGGCACGGTAGGTCTTCAAGGAACTACAAACTATAGACCAGCTCACTTTAATTGCTGTGGTTCAGACATAAAGGTAGAGAACATTCTTTGTGCTATTTCCGACAGTTGGATCAGGGAGTTGCAATTTGAACTGACTTTAGAACCGTCTACACTATCGTACATTTGTTCAAAACTTCATTTATTTGTATGAAGATGCAACTGGACAAACGTGCAATCGTGTGAACGGGTTTCCCAACAAAGTTGAACAACCTCAAACATGCATGACGTCATTTTATTTTTAGCTGGATGTTCCCTCCTTCCAACAAATTTAAAAAAAAAAAACATTTGAAAACATCTCTGACTCTTCTTATTATTTATTCATAGACTATTCTTATCTTTTGCTCATACTGGATGGTCGGTGTAAGAGAAATCTTTGCCTTAACTTGAGTATCACTCGACTATAGAGGGATTTCATGTGACGTCATGCGCAATGGATTCCCAAGCACTGAAGGGCAAAACACAAACGCAGTAAGCGTATTTACAGTACACGCGCACGGCATAACTATAGATGGTACTGTGACACAATGAATGCGTGCCCTTTTAAACCAAAGAGACGCGCAATCTTGCCCTTCAAAATCGTGTGAGACGCGCGATGACGTGTCTCAGTGAAACCCTTCTATAGACCTTATGCCAAATAAAGGGAGGGCGCTTCAAAACTGCATTCTGGGAAGGATTATTCCATAAAGAGACGACCAAAGTAGATTGTCACCATGGAGAAGGCTGAACGTCATAATGCTCAAAGCTCGCGAATTGAAATTATCCTTCCCATGGTGCTTTACGAGCTGCTATTTGGCATAAGGTCTATAGCTCTATTCAGCAAAAATCAACATTTTAAGTCCTAGGGATTTGGGACTTAATTACATGGCGCATGAACATTGCGCATAAGGTATACGGTGCTGCATACACCAGGTGAGAATCTGTGAAACAATGTCATACATTTGTATGACGATTTTCATGGACAAATGTATGATAATCTAGTGACATCCAGAAAATAGACCTTCCCGTTGTCGTCCTTTCCTACTGGGCAAACATTTGGGGGACAGGGATCGAACATTTCAGTTGTGAAACTGACAGGTGGGTCCATAGCCAACTTGTCAGTTTTAAAGGGATGAAGTGTCTCTTTGAAGAAGCAGAGATTTTGTTGGAAGAATTTGCACGGATCCTCCACAGGCTGACAGGGTCTGCTGTACGAATCATAGATTTGAAAAGAAATTTGGGGTAGTATCGAAGTCAGAAAACTAATAAGCTCGTCAAAGTTATAAGGTGGTCCCATTGTAGGCCTACATGTTCACATTGCCTATGAAAAATTAAGGATAAGGACAGGGGTGGCGCAAGGATTTACCCACGGAAGCCGCAAGCCCCAACCGGGGGAGGGCAGCAACTGAAGCCACGACACGGACGTCGGGTCCGCGAAAGGATATAGAAAGTAAAATATACCCTCGCGAAACCCTGAGAACTTTGGGGTCTTATTAAAGAAAATTAAACATGTGGGTTTTTAGTGCGGAAAATTTAAACAAGTTGGGTTTTTATTGATGAATTTGCTCCAAAGTAGAGCAGAATCATTTGAATCGTTGGGACCACTGGTGTCTTCAGAGACTACGTACCAGTATTTTATCGTACTCATAACGTCTCACGGACGACATTGGAAAGTTTCCCTGACGAGGAGGATGGTAGCCTTCCCGACGGCGACCATGGCCCCTGCCTTCGCTTGGTTCCCCCACTGACGAATGTGCGTGGCAAGTGGTTCATTCAAGGCCACAGGGTTTATTCTATTCGTCACAAAAAGATCAATTCCGCGTTACCACGGAAACGGATAAAATCGTTCTGGGCCAAGAGCAGAGGGAGAAACCAAAAGTTACTCCCGAAGGAGTTCTGCTCCCCAAAGGAGCTACGCACCCGAGGGGACAAAAAGACCGAACATGACCAATCTATTGACCTTCAAACGTTTTCATCTTAGGTCTGTCATACATGGCCCCGTCTTAGACTGTGGCTGGACAGAACAGATACTAAACATGATCTTAACCAAATGGCCGAAAAGGCCGAAAAGTGCTGTAAGGCATTCCAGATGTATTGGTATATTCATTTCACACTCATTTATTCCAAAAGTGTGCTTTTTATGTTTCTCAGCGAGAATTTTTTGAAAAGGTCATAGCGACAAGCCTACGGTCATTAAGTTTGTATCTTACTACGGTCATTAAGTTTGTATCATGGCAGCAGTATAGAAAGTGTGTATATTGAACCTATCTGAGAAATTGTTTACGTGACTGTATTTTAGAGTTGTACTCCAGTATTTTGTTTGTTTATTTTTAATTCAATTCGAAGTCGTATTTTAGTGTTCTATGTGTTTGTTCCAAAGGTATTAGAAACGGAAAAATTAATCTTTATATGCTTAAAGTATTTAGCGCATGGAAATTAAAAAACTCGTTTCAGCCTAAATGTGGTAAGCAGAAATGTTTACGAAAAAGGTCATTTGCCATATTGATATTGTCTCTTCGAAATGTTTCATATATAAAAATGTATTTTTCTACATCACATATTTACATGCATTTTTAATCTGAAATAAGAACAAACGAATATTATTATTATATAGAGTCTGATGTGATACGCATAGCTTAAAGATATTTATGTATTATGATCAGGTACATGAAAAGAGAGTTTTTATTTTTGTATTGTAATCCATTTTGTGGTTAGTTTGAATGGTTTGCTTGAATTTAATGTTTTGATGTAGGAAATGACCAAATAACGTTTGTCTTGTATGTTCTAATGTTTTGTTCTATGTGTCAGATATGGTTACAATGTGTTTATGCTGACGTCATGATAGTGCATGCTTAGTTGTTATTTTGTTGTTTAAATGGTTAATGGATTGATGTTGCATTTATAAAATCGAGGACGATTCCTTTTTAAGGGGGAAAGAGTGTAAGAAGTTAAGACATGTAAATAGTTGACCCCCGGTAAACCTTGCTCACAGGTGAACATAAAATACAGATGTCCATTTACATATCACTAGAATAGAATGTCTAACAGCCGTAATGATTGAGAGCTCACCCAGCCGTGCATAAAAGACCCTGTGTGTAGCCGGAATTCCTTCGTGCAATACAGGTCACTTTCTTACCTCAGCTTGATCACTTCGAGTCAAGCTTTTTTCCTCTCCGTTTTCTGTCTAATTTCTAACTATACGCCGGTCACGCTACTACAGTATATTCATTTCACACTCTTTTATTCCAAAAGTGTGCTTTTTACGAGCGAATAGCGAAGTATATCTGTCGTGTTTTGGACTTGCAACAGTCGTTAGGTCCAATATGATGACATT
>WURT03045489.1:0-14540 GCA_009936505.3 Holothuria glaberrima
TTTCCAGTTGTGGCTCACTGGCTTGTTTTCCCTACTCCACTGCTTATGCTGAGCACCAAGCACAATGGCAGTAGGTTGAATTTTTAAAGTCTTTGGTATGACCCGGCCAGAATTCGAACCCCCGACCTTCCGGCTGCAAGTCGGATACTCTAACCACTTGACCATGTAGTCGGTCGAGGTTTGCTCTTGAATCAGGAGCTGTAATCAACACAGAATGACATGATGAGAGCATCCTGCTCTTCATGTGCCTTTTATGAGGACTATACATTGCCACTTCGTATTACACTACAAAACTAATTATACTTACAATGAGTGCTGTCACAAAGTTCTTCCAACTGCTCCTGTTTCAGCTTACTCCCTGATCTCCCCATTAGTACATGATAAAAGCTACTGATGTAAATCAAAAGCAAAAAATACAATTATTTGATAATTTGTTTATCTCTAGTTTCTGTCACTGAAGTAAAAAGGTGGCCCATTAAGCAGTGGTCACTTTCTGGTGTCAAGGTACCTAATGTGTAAATTACACTGTTAGCAGTGAGTGCGTATCCCAACAGTATCCTGTGTACAGTCTGTAATTGTACCTAAAAATCAATACAGATTACGTAATAAGCAGGTCCTGTTGTCAGGTAAACTGATTGGAGGATTTCAAGGCTGTCACAGTGAATGCTATGTGTCTCAAGTACTGAATAGCAGAGTTCAACAATAGGTAACCTATTGATGACTCTGCAGGGTCCACTTGTTCAGGCTCAGTACTTTTATTTGGCAGAATCTCCATCACTTTTCAAGAGTCTAATGACTTATCAAGATCAGTGACAAATTTGAGTGGATTGAGACAGATTTTTAGGACTAGCCATATAGTCCTATTATTGCCATGGATGCAAATAACAATTATTGTCCACACAGTACTGTGGTTAATTATGGTCTCAGCCATTTTCACAAAATATGGCTTACAATAGGCTGGAAGTATTTGACTTCATACAAGAAAGATGATAAAAATCAGTGACAACTTACTGAAAGTCAGCAACAAAATCATTTAAATATGATAACTGTAATTAATTGTTCCTCTCAATACTATTTATATTTACTATAATATTTTGAATGTCTTTGACATCTATAAGCACCAGATGGGAATGTTTATGTTTAAAATAAGTCATGTGAGTTATTACCTCCTTTCTTCCAGAATCACTTTCACACTAATAAAATAGTCCACAGCTACCATACTAGGAATTCTGAAAACTATCATCTGTATAGAGTTAATTCTTCTGTTCATAAAAAGACCTTTGTTACCTCTGGCATTCAACTTTGGAACAACCTTGACCCTCAGCTTAAGAACATCTCCTCACTTACCTTATTTAACAAGAAATTTAAATTTTACTTAATTGCTATAAAGTAGGGATGGGCGGTACGGGCGGTACCGCAAAATTTTCCTACCGGTACCACTGGTTACCCAGAACCAGTCTTGTGAACAGTACCCACTTGTAACTCATTGTTGACAGCGTCTTGGCCGTATTATGGTGTGAGCCCCAAACACAGAACCCAAAGCCTACAGAAAGGGCTTGACTTAACACAAAACATGATAACAAGCTGACATGATGGAATTACAGCCAGGCTCTCTGTACCATGTCAGTTGATAGAAAGGTTTCATTTTCGGGGGAGAGATATTTGTGTCAAATATTGTAATCATGGCACATCATGACATAAAACAAGTGGTACAGTTATTTTTTTTTGGAGTAAAAAGAAGTGCTGATACGTTTTATCAAAAACCGGTAATAGTTAGCACACAAAAATCTTCAGTATTTTCATCACTGGTACTACTGGTACCGGTATTTATGTGAATATCGGTATACTGCCCAACCCTATTGCTAAGTACTAATGTCAATGTGTCATTTTTAAGTATTCTCTTACTATCTTATACATGTATGGTTGCTGGATGGGTGGGTGGGGTGGTTTGTCTACTTGTTGTTTGCTAAGCCTGTCTTTGGTTCTTTTTTATTTTGTTTGTTTCTTCTTTTTTGTACAGGTGGCCTGCTAAGTACAAGCATTTTGCTTATTCAGGCTTCCTCCACTGTTTTCTGCATATTTTATATCAGTCTGTATTATCATATGTTGTGGAAAATAAATAAAATGAAATGTAGCATGCAAGACACAAGTTCTTCACAGTATCTTAAACATAGCAATGTACCCCAAACGTTACATCAAGTGAAACGTGTCTATAGATATACCTGTGAAAGCTATCAACCATTTTCAGCTGGCTTCTAAGATCTTTTTTGTTGAGATGATCTAACATCCTTGCGTCCACCAAACATTCCATAAAAGTACTCCTGTACTGTGGTAGACCAAGACTGGGTAACCAATCGTTACCTATCCATTCATGGTTCATTTCACCAAAAGCCAGAGTCTGTAAGAGAGAATAACATAATAAGTTGCGCTTTATTATTGTGCTAGGGAGTCAAGTTTCAAAACTTTACAAGGAACATTATCATTTTGTATCTGCTCCCCCCCCCCATCCTCATGGACAAACCTGGGAAGTCAATAAACCAATTCACTCAAAACTGATTCCAGCAAAATTTAATGCCTGTCAGAGAGACCCATGTGACAAGTTTGTGCAAATTTAAACATCTTTAAAAGGGTACGGAGAGTGCAACTATTATGGATTCCCTCCCTACCTACCCCAAGCTCATTACCAGTCCATGAATAATTCATTTCATGAAAAGCTGGAGTCTGCAACAGGAAATGAAGTAAAAAGTTTGTGCTGTATTCTGCTTGGCTGTCATCCATATTTTCAAACCTATCACATACATATAGAACTTTCCCCTAACCAATTCCCTCTCCCCTCGCATGTGTTGAAATATCTCGATTTAATGATACTAACGCTAGAATTCAATACATAATTATCAGCACCATTTTTATCTTCATAATACTTGCACTGGCCATTACCCCTTCCCTGCATCTTTATGGAGGGTTTGCACATGTACAGAAATGTTTATGACTATGATGACCCCTTACATTAATGCTTAAAATGAGATATTTGATTGTGGGATTGCCTGGCTAGATATTCAGTAAAACATCACAAAGAGTCCAACTGCAAGAATTTACTGCATCCTTTTAGCTGACTTCTCCAGCAAAATATTAAATAAACCAAAAAAAAAAAAAAAAAAAAGAAAGGCAACACAACCTAAAATTCCCTATCTGCAAGTAAGTAAGATATACACTCCCCCATACACATTTCCTGATGGCAAACAGCCCAACACCTCTTTTTAATTTCCCACCTCCTTTCTTATTACAAAGCAATGCTGTTCAACAAAGTGAACAGTGATGCCCCTACAAGACAAAACTAATTTTCTGCTACTGAGGGAGGGAACTGCAGAAACAGAGATGCACAGCAAATATTCCAAACTTATCAAAAGAATTTTTTCACACAAACATCATGACAAAAACTTGACTTTCCTGGAAATTCATGGAGATGATTTGATGGCTTTAACTTACTGTTCTTGATGTAGGTGGAGCTGATGGACTGGTCAAGCTGACCATTTCTTGTATGGCAAGTCTCAACTTCAATCGATGCAGTGGATTACTGATTCCAATTTCACGTTGAATTTCTGTGTCTGAGAGGGCAGACATAATAGCACCACTTTTGACATTCGCACGACAGGCAGCAACATACCAGGCAGGCATTCCAACCCAAAGCTCTAGCCAGGCCACTACCGTGGGACCATTCCATAATGCGAATGGGGTACCTGCTTTCACAGCTTCAGCTAGGAGCTCATGTCTGACGATGAAAAAAATTGAAACAAAAAGTTAGAAATCTTGTGTCAATGCTATAAATTACCCAAGGCCATGATGACCCCCTCCCATGCAAGGCCATGATGACCCCCCTCCCATGCAAGGCCATGATGACCCCCTCCCATGCAAGGCCATGATGACCCCCTCCCATGCAAACATTACTGATGTCTCCTCAATAGCATATTTTACATTTACTTTTACTTTTGTATATCATTGTGTTATATAATATGTTGAATTTATCTTGTGTAATGATTCAAAATAAATATGGCTTTTGTGGAGGGAAATTTTTTGACATGCTTTGAGTTTAAAATTTTGGTTTGAGGAAAGAGCTCTCTTTCCTTTTCTTGACAAGCCTTGCAACATCTAAAATACATCAATTTATACCTGCTCAACTCTTTTCAAGATTCCATCTCTCAATCACACTCAGTGACTGAAAGATATTATTAAAATTATTAGCATGGACATGAAATGTACTTATTTTTATCTTCCACTACTGAAATGACAATTTACAAATTAATTGCAAACCTTACACAGCAAGCACAAACCAGCTTTGATACAACTTTAAAACATGCTTAACATTACTTAAAAACTCCACAACCTCTCTCTCGCCTCAACCTGTCTCATCTTCAAATTAATATTTGCAAATCAAATCATGAGATAATGATTCTATCTAAAGAATATATACTGACATAAGATTTTACGTCTAAGTTTTAGCCACCCCCCCCCCCCGTAGCTTAGTAGACATAATCAATCACATGACCTGAACACAAAATCCTGTCTCCCTTGATGAAATATTGATACATGAATATCTTTGAAGCATTACACTTCAGAACTTTTCCATTTTAAACATAATCAACTCCCACAATGTCTAGCCTGCCAAGCTATCCCAGCAATTCTGTGATGACCCCATCAAAGTGACATACTTCTGCTTTTAATCACAAAATTCCTACCGTGTTATTAACATTCATTTTTATCTTGCATGTTCATGTTCTGTGTCCGTCATGTAATACGTTACAAACAAGAAGTAGAATGATATCTGGATGCCTGGTGCATATCAGAAATAATTACAAAAAGTCACAAAACCCAAAAGTAACTTACTTTTTCTTTCTCCTTCTGTCATTATCTCTCTGACCTAAATTAGACCCTAAGGAATCCTGAGCTCCTGCATCATCTGAAAAGTGAGCTAGTAAGAATAGAGCAAAGACATAACAATAAAAAAATCAAACAGGCTGTATCATTAAATACGTCAGAGATAAATAGGACAGTATCACAAAACAATCAAACGAGAAAACTGGCGATAGATACGAAAGATGTTACATTATTAAGCTCTGTCATTAATCACTGGACATGTCATTCATTATAAAGCAATGTCTGACAGAAAACAGGTGAAAATTGTCAACTAAACCTATCAGGTTTCTCATTACATGTCCCCAATGAAGCATAAGTTATGCAAATTTGTAATTTACATGCTTTAACGTAATAAGTGTCGTAACGTGATAATGTAATTACTGTACTAAAGATATAGGGCTGGTTCAACCCAATTCTTCTGATTTATACATGTAACAGAAAGTGTATGTACATTACAATTGCTTTTCCTAAACATTCAGTGACTAACCTTCCATTTCCAAGTTAGGAGGGAGGTTGGGGG
Organism: Holothuria glaberrima; assembly: GCA_009936505.3. Taxonomy (NCBI): domain Eukaryota; kingdom Metazoa; phylum Echinodermata; class Holothuroidea; order Aspidochirotida; family Holothuriidae; genus Holothuria; species Holothuria glaberrima. The sequence goes on from WURT03045489.1 coordinate 5,432, forward strand.
GGAGGGAGTTCTTAGAAACATTCAAAAACAAACCCTCCATCTCTAAATGAGAAGGGAGGGAGAGGGGATTTCCCACCTGAATTTGACTCCCCTTTTTCATAAGAACTTGTGGGATAATGCCATGGATTTAGAGACTTTCTCTCTAAAAGTACGGCCTGAGCTTTCTCTGGAGAAGATTTAACTATGAATTGGTGCATAACAGCTCAAAATGTTTGCCAATTTATAAACACACTAATTGTTGGTCACATTTATATTGTTTACTCAAACAATCTTCACATATTAGTGTTAAACTGGAACACAACTTTATACACATGAAAAATTTTCACAAGATTCTTATTTTATCTCTAAAAGACTGCATTGGGCAATTGAATATTAGCAGAGGACCCTACATACTCTAGAACAAAGCCATTAATAAAATAAAACCAGCTTCTGTGACTGATTTCATATAATGTGTATTTTTTTCCAGGCATCTCCACCAAGATTTTGAACAAAGCTGGTTCATACCCTTTGTTTTTATTTGGCAAGACACTCTCTAGCTTTGTTCTAGCTTCAATGCCAAGTTTAATCTGTTTTTACAAGTACAGTTTTTCTATGCTGTTCAAAGACTGCCAGGTTTTATACTGGTCAATTTTGTAATTGGTACATTTTCACCTCTGACTGTAATAATATTCACTAAATGAAACACTATCAGTAAAGGATGAGTTCTCTGTCACCTGTCTCTCTCTATTATAATATGTCAAGCACTCCAGTAAAGGCTACCATGTCATCTTAAAATATTCACTTTTAGAAAGAAACATTTTGTTATAATTCTTCAAAACTGATAACTGATGTAAACAAAGCTCAGTAGAATTTTTACCCAGAATGACATATTTAAATCAAGGCTGAATAAAAAAAAAGCATGCAATTTGCAATTTAAAATATTTTTGATTATTTTTAATAACAACGTTGCACATCCACTCCAAATTATGTGCTGCTTTTAATATTTAATGAGCAAAAAATCTGGTGTAAAGAAACTAAGGCTACACAATTAGAAGTGGCAAATTACATGCATTACTGTTTATAAATACCACAAACTAAAATGTTTATCAGCCAAAATTAAAGTTAAAGCAGCAAATTTAAGCTCTCAATTTTTTTCTTTTTAAGATGTTGTTTGCAGACATTTATGAGGAAAAATTTCTCTGAAATGTTTGAATACATTCGAATATAAAGTAGAAAGGAAGACTGGATGATGGAGAAATACAAATAGATCACAAATATATATGATTATATGAAATTAAAAGGAAATCAAAATAAAACCTTTTTTTCAAACTTTTTAATTCAAACAGACAAGAAACAAGAAAATCTTTTTTCTTGTATGACGTGGGCAATACTGAAAAGAAGGAATAAACTGATCACGGGTGTTTAATGACCAACTGATCTGACAGGAAATGTTCTTAACAAAAGAAACTGAAAAAAAAGGTAAAGGAAACATAACACTTAAGGACATAACTATTGGAAATACAAGACACTGGATGTTAGATTATGAAAATTTGAAATGAATATTCACACACAGCTAATGAATATTCAAAACTGAACAGTATGATGATATGACAACTGGGAGGAGGTACCTTGAAGACATCTCCATAGATAAACAGCTGAATGTGAAGCAAGGTCAATACAAGAAAAGCCAGGAAAAGAACAGGCAGAAAAAAGTGAAAATACAAACAACATGAATATGCATGACTTATGAATATTAATAAGTTCAGGGTTTCCTCAACAATTGAAATATGATGGTACAAGCAGTATGGTATTGGTGAAATGGATCAGAAATGATTTATAGCAAACAAGGTCAAAACATTTCAATTTAAACAGAATTTGAAGTTAAAAATGCTTTTTTCAGATGTGTTGATGTGTTTGAGCATTTTTAAATGTCAATGATTTCAGAGATATAACATAAACTGGCCATAAAAAAAAAAAAAAAAAAAAAAATGCTGAAGCAAGCCATTTGAATTGATCATTATTTCAGGATGAGTCCATTTTTACTGAGGATAAGAATGATTTTCTACAGAAAGGTTGTTATTTCTATTTGGATGACAACTGCCTTTGGATGTGTGGAACTGGTAACTATGTTGTGTTCCAGTGGAGAAGTGCCCTCTGTACACCACTACTCCCCCCCCCCTCCTTAAAAAAGGGAGAAATGTTCTTCACAGGTTCTGCTTCTCTTTTATATCCCCTACCCCATCCCTACCCCATCCCAACCCCCAAAAAAGGGAAACTGGTCTAAGAAAGTGAACAAAAAGTAAAGTGGCACAATGTGAAAAGCTGACTATTATTGGTGTGTAACTAAAACGTTGGTGTATGATTCCTAGGATTGTGACAAATGTTTGTATTAACATTCTTTTGGGACAAATCAAAGATGCTATTAAAGGAAAATAACATTGGTCTATAAAGTAGCATGAAACTTTCAAATTTGAAATGGTTTATGTTTGGTTAAATTTACTGCACAAGTCAATTTGTCTGTTCCAGAACTCAAAATGCATGTATTATTGTTAAAGTTATCAAAGTAAAATACCTCGGGTGTATAGATGCCAACAATATAAATTGCATTGAAAATGACAAAAGTCAGTCTACAAACCTGTCATCATGTTTCCTTGCTAATGGGAACACAAGAGAAGTGACAATGACCACCAATTCATGAATAGTCATGCTCATGAATTATTCATGCATCATCAACAAACCAAAGAACAAACATTCTATGACAACAAGATTCATCAAAGCTTTGAAATTTTTTTGCTAAACACACTGCATGGTACTAGTCCAATGATGAGTATAACCAATCTTAGGGTTACCATGTTTGTTCTGGAAACTTTTCAGTATTTGAAAATTTCCCACATATCCCTTCAGGGAATGTAAGTCCTTTGGGGGGCAGAACTCCTTCTGGGGTAATGCTTGGATTTCACCCTTAGGCTCTTCATCGAAGAGTCGAGGGGGCTTTTGAAAAGTGTCTCAAGGGCAAGGGCAATTCCACAACATTTTAGAATCAAGCACTTGCAACTATCATAGCCTATTCCTATAAGAATGAACTGCCGACTCTGTTTTCCTAAATAATATTCAAATAGTCATAAATCTTACTTAACTTACACTTGTGCTTTGTCATCAACTTGTTTCTGAGTCTTTATGTTGTCATGGCATTCATAAAATATTATTTTACCATTTTTTTGTGCTCCTTCCTAAGAAAAATTTAAAGGTATTAGAAGTTAACAAAAATTTGTACACTGTTTAAGTGTTGCACCAATCCAACCAGTCTTAATATGAGGTCTCCACTACAGTTTTGAAAACTGTCTTGTACTGCATTTTTTTGTCCAATTATCACATTGTTTTCTTTCTAAAGGACCCTGAATGCTGGAGGGCAAAAACCAAACCTGTCTTCTGAAGGAGTTCTCTTCCCCAAAGGAGCTTCATCCCATGAAATAACACCAGACTTATCGTCCAATTACAACAATATTATATTGACAGCGTGGTGGCCCATTGGTGTTGGACTTGTGATCCAAGGATTGCCGGATCGATTCCCGCCTGGGTCATTTACGTTGTGTTCTTGGCAAGATATTTTATCTTGATTGCTTCTCTCCACCCAGGGGTTAAATGGGTAGCTGTGAGGTGAATTGTCATTGGGGAGCACCATTAGAGGTGCTGCCGCACTGGAGGGGTTGTCTCTGGGATGATTTACCGATGACCAAGGGTCATGGAATGTAAAAGCGTTGTGAGACTGACACCATCTGTATAAAGCACTATATACAAACTGACCATTAATTATTATTATTACTATGCTAGCATCAATGGTGTGGCACAAACATAACAAACGTAACTTGAAAATAGATTTTACTCCAGCTCCAACCCTTATAATGACTTTCATTACCGGATCCATTGCAGTTTATGAAGCCGAGTTCATCCTATACCACACACATTACTTTTCCAAATGATTGCAATTTCAGCTTTTCTAATGAAGCTGCTCATTAGTTTAAAGGCTCTCAATGTGATTTAATGGATGTAAAAATGATACATTTGGCTCAAACAAAACTTTTTACCACAAAACATATAAGCAATAAAATGCAGAAATGAAAACAATATTGAAGCAAAAGAAAAAGACAAAAAAGTGATGAAATAAATATGCATGATGTGTCTAAAAATGAGTGAAGACATTAATGCAATACAAAATTTGCAACTTGCATACTTATGCATGAGGAACTTCTAGGTTGAACTTAAGTCCCTAAATAAAGGGATATAGCATGTAACATTTGTAAATGCTGATGAAATCCAGCACTTTAGAAGAAAAGAAACATCATCATCAAAAGTATTTGAGTGTTAAGAAAAGAAAACTTAATTCTTTCAAAATTTTTTTCCAGAAGAATGTTCAATTGCTGATAAATCAACAAAAAGGAAGCAAAATGCACAAAGCATGCTGATTATATTTTGCCACATTTCCACTGCAAACTAGTAATATAGAAATTAAGAATAATTTAAAACAAAATTAGTTTCTGAGAGAACATTTAGAGATTGCTTTGAAAAGCCACAGCAAAGAAAATGATTGTTTTGAAGCAATAGGATGGAGTGACTGGCAGCAGCACTGGGTGAAACCAGGCAGCTGGCACTATAAAGAGGTTAAAAGAAAACTAAACATATGGTGTTTTCTAACTCTGTTTAAGTGAAAATGACTACATATTAGGGTTAGAATGATGGAATGAATTCATCAAGGGTTAGGATAGTTTAAGTTGGTAATTAGTGTAAGATATAGTTTTAATATTCTCTGTGAAGGACCTTCCTTCTAAGGGAGGGATTAGCCTTAATACACATGACAAAGAGATGAAATCAATGAACAAGGTAGACTGACACTCCCTAAAGATACCAGTGGCAGGGAATGGGGTACGGGTGGGGGGGGGGGGGGTGTAATTTGAAAACACTGATGATATGGTCAAATGCAGAGCTCACTTCTGATATGTTACCATCCCTTCACAGAAGAACTACCTTTAAATTAAGCTTCTTACAGGTGTAACCATACCCCAATAAATGAGTGTTTTTCATCTTTATCACACATCAAATTGAATCTAATATTTTCCCAGTGATCAATATGGAGCATACTGATATAAACCAAAGATGCCAAGAGAAAAGTTTTGCAAGACACAACCTTATACAAATGTAGCAACACTGCAAATCTTAACTGTTGTTTCTTCCCTTTTAATAAATACCGCATGTTTAAGCAGACTGGCTACAGAAAACTATGCAAGATGGTTGGGATGAATGTCAACCAAAAACTTTGAAACTGAAAAAAAAAACAAGCTAAGGGGTGTCATCTTGATCTGCAGGTGAGTCTTGATGATCAACAAATACAAACATCTGTTGTTTCTAACACTTGGTGATTAAGATATTACATAAAGTTTAATAAATTTCTTTCCTTATGGTTCTGGAGTGCAGGGCTAGGATAAGGATTTTCTTAAAATTTGAAGATAGGAATGAAGGTGAGGTGAAAGGGAGAGAATTGAAAACTAAGATGTTTTGAAGCACATACCAAATAGCTAGGCACAGCAAACACAACTACTGATGCAACAGCAGCACACAGCACCACTAATATATGCACCATTCACTGGATATCATCAAAAGATTGGAATGTCTTTCCCAAGAGGAAAGGAAGGTACTGACTGCTGGACCAATTGGCCTGTTGATTGGGGGTGGGGGTCATCCATTTCTACTCTCCCCCTGCCCCGGTCTGGAAAATTTATATATGATGAATGCAAAGATGCATATTGATGGGGGTGGGGGGGGGGTTAGAACATAAGACATATGAATTTCCATGGGCTCAGGGTGTAATTATTAAATAACTTATGAATAAAACAAGTGTTTAAAGCTGTTTTTACAAATTTACTGGCAAATGTTTGAAGATATTTCTTGCATTTTAATGTTTACAATTTTTGTTTAAATGTCTGGTACACAACCTTGCTTTGGCTGGTTTATCTATGGCCAATCTATGGTTGGTACAAATTATTCCACAGTCCCCTCAAACTTAAGTTCTACTAGTGTTCCTAATCTGTCATAAATCATCTTATCCACCCTTCCCACTATTTGTAATGCGATGGTGGGGGGGGGGGGGATGAATAATTAAGTCACCTCAACAAACTTTGTGAAACATTTGCAACTGAAAATCTTTCAGTTCTTCTCTTCTTCCTTTTAAAAGTATATTTCCAGATGTTTTGGGACACAAATATTGTATATTTAAGGTAAATCAAGTCACAACTTTGCATAAATTCAACATTTTAGTGACAAAAAGTATGGTCATAAAATAAAGTACCATCTCATAAGGGAGGAGGCATGATTTTATTCGTGCTTTAAAGATTAAATTTACAAAATCTGTATTCAGCTGGATACTAACATATTCTTCCAATTGTGAAATGCACAGACAAGCTTGAACTGTTACTTAATTCCAGATACAAAAGTCCAAGAGGTCCCATTGTATAGATGATCAATTATAAAATGAGTAAACAAGTCTTATAATAAGTGGTAAGTTGGTTATAAAGGTCTCCCATATGCTCAGTAATATGAAGTTTCATAATCACTACAAGTCTCTCTGCTCTCTCCCCCCAGCTACAAAAAGAAAAACATGTTTCTGACTCACTTGACTGTATGACTGTATAGTGGCAGAAATGACTGTACTGACATTGAGCTTGGGGGTGCCTCTCCCAGCCATCTACACATACACTATACCCAATTTGGGGGGGGGCTATGATGATTTCAATAATGCAGATCCTCAAGGTCTAACAGTAAGACCAACTCCTCAATCAAAAATGTCCCTACAACACACAGCAGATGGTTAAAGCACCCCTCCTTTAAACTATTTCATCCTTTTCCATTCATTCCACAGGATTATATCTGATGGTTTCTTGCTGCATGGTTATTTTTTACTTTTTTTTTAAAGGGATACTCCCATTTAAAAGGGATACTCCCTAAATGAGACTTCACAATAGAGATAACATGATTATATGGACATAGTTTTAATTGAACAATATATTCTCCACAGAAGGGCTATAAATTTCAAGAATTTTAATGCATTTTGACAAAAATACACAAAAGGCTTTCCTAGGATTTCCTGTCCCTACTTGACCAGTCTTGTTGTCCTTTTCTGTCCTATATGGGTCCAATGGGGTAGATTCCAAAAAATAAGAAAAAGAGAGACAATGAGAAATATTCAAGTTAAATGCAGATGGGATATGAAGGAATTGTTAGTTAATATGAATGTAAGATACATAGTAATACAGTAGAAGGCTGGATTAGTCAAAGGTATGTTAGTTTTGGGGCTATACAGGGGGTTAGAAGTTCAGAGATAGTATGGAAATTTGAACGTGTTATACACACATATATAGACATCATTCTAAAGGGTATCCCAAGTTCAGAGATTGTATGAAACTCTGAATGTGTTGTATACATATAAATCTTTCCACAGGGTACCCCAAGTTTAGATAAAGTATGAAATTTTGAATGTGTTATACACACACACTATATATATATATATATATATATATATACATCATACTACAGGGTATCCCAAGTTCAGACATAGTATGAATCTTTCAATGGCTTTCAATTTCGTAGGACTACGGAATGCATTTAGAAGGGTAAAATGAATTCCTACTGTGTTAAATCTTGTGTCTCTAAGGTATATTTTCTGGATAATGATGAGTAGATCTATGCAGAATGAAAGGTAATTTGCAAAGTTGAGTTGAAATGTTAAAGATATATTTGAAAGAAATTTTGACCAATTTTGGGCAGATAAATTTGCAAGCAAAAATGTGGCATTGTGGCTTTTTTTATTGTTTTATTGTCCTAGCTTCCCCATGCATTTCATGCAAGTCACAATGAAGCACGGCTGTTTGGATATAGACAGGAAGATAGATTATTGGCTTGGCTTTTTTTGGTTAAATGGTGAGGTGTTTTTGTGAGAGATTACAATTTTTTTTATTATTTTTGGTTCTGGTGGTATCTATGGTGGACATTACCTTTGTCGCTTTCACCTTCCTTTCCCCTGACGATAAGTCCCATTTTTTCTTTTTCCTTTTTACCGAATATTCTGCCCAGGGAAGTTTTGATACCTGTGTTTGGCTTTTTTGAGAGCTGTTTGTGGATGGAGTCCTGGCTGCTCGTAGTGCTGCTGTGGGGACTCGGGGTAGGGGTGCTTGCTCCACTCTCGTACGAACCCCTTTACAAGAGGAAGCAAAGCAAAAGAAAATTATCATTAACAAAATGCATTCATCTCTTCCAAAATCTTATCACAAGAGACAAACTTTTGAAGGTGGGAAACATTTCTGAACCGAAATATAACACAACGACTAATATCACACTGTCTGAAGCCCAGAATAATATTAGGACATGAGGTTTACAGATGACCACCATCTTCCAAGCACAGGAATCACATTGTAGCCAACAAACACACCAAGAAGTTGACTTGACATCATGTTATACAAGTTCCAGCCCAGATTGTAAGAATGGCTAAAATTTATAGTAAAGCTTAACTTTTACAACTAATTACAAAGAGGCAGTTTACATGAGAGCTTTTGAAAGTTTCCATTTGTGGATGAAAATTTTCACTGGCTCATAAGTATCTCTTTGCTTTCATAATGTCTCAAAATTAGGAAAATTGTGCATAAAATTTGTTGTATCTCATTGTTTGTTCTTAAAATGCATTGTTTAAACACCAAGGTATTTTATACATGTTCATGTTATACACACAGTGGTGCCAGAGCCTGCCTGTTTACATCATAAATGGCATATACTTTACTATTTTATGGAATTTTTTTCCACTATGGTCATTAAACCAAACAAGAGTGTAATAATCTCAACACCTAGTATTTAACCTCATACTTGTTACATCCTTACCTAATACTGAGTACCTCATACTCCAATGCTTAGTACTAGGTATAGTAATCAAGTACTAAGTACCAGGTACTTTAATATTTTTACTTAAGGCTTAATACTGAATGCCTGGTACTTTACAGGTATGGTATGCAAATATATTTGCTCCGTTTCCCCCTTACTAACTTCCAACGTGTACAACTTAATGACCCTTACGAGTGGGATGTGAAGGGCT
>WURT03045500.1:3884-14540 GCA_009936505.3 Holothuria glaberrima
GAATATGTGCAAACGTTCGGGTCGGTTCCAGACACGATACAGTTATCGAGCCATCCCAAACGTTTGTGGTAAAGTTGGTATCTAGTACAGGTGCGATGGTCAACGAAAGTGCAAATTCTCTGACAGTAACTATGGTTGATGATGATACTCCAGGTATTTTCGATAAAAATTATTGAACGTCTTCTGCCTTACCATTAATTAGAGTGATAGACAAGAAAATGAGATAGACAAGAAAATAAGCGGAACTTTTGTTTAAGTATGTCACCTTGACCTATTAAATGATTAAAACTTTGAAATAAATCTACTTAACAATTCGTGGTTGCTTTGGGTAATAATATCCGACGAGGCAGTTTTCATGGTTGGGGGAGGTTGTTAAGGGCAAATATGGTATATAAAGTTTTCCTCTTGACGTTGTAGTGGTAGATCATCAATGTCGTAACAAAAGTGAGTCTCCACCTTTTTCTTGTAGCTTTAATCTCAGATGGCTGTTATTTCCTCATCTCATTCTCAAAGTATTCTACCAAAACGTGCAGTACAAGTTTTGTAACCACTGGCTTGCCCATTACAATAAAATATTCGAGCATTTGAGTTCAATGAAGTTTATTATCTGTTGGCCATGACAACAATTTTTAAATACAAAGAGAACGACTTCAACTTATGCAATAACATCCGGAGGACCCTGGTTCCTGTGAAGAAAAATCATAAGTTTTTTACAACGTTAGATTTTTCCCGTAGCCTAAAAACTCAAATCAGAACCCTAATAAGATTTTTTTCATATCACCACTTATTACTTTGCGGTTCAAGCTGTCTCTGCAGTTTCGGACTAGGCTTGTCAATGATTGATCAATTCAATTTAATTCAAATTTATTTCTCATATGTTTTACAAAAGTCATGCAACTATCAAAAGTAACAGCTAAAAAGCTGAATCAGTCAGATTCCATGGAATAGTAAGCCATTAGCACCCATCCCAGTTTGCTTTGACTTTTCAGTTTACAGCGAGGTTTTGAATTTCTCTGATGGTTACAATAGGCCAAAAACGGCTGATTCTCTTGAGCCTTCAAAGACACCAGCGCTTTTGAAAACACTTTTTACCACCATTATTGTCAAAGGACAAATAAGTGAGAGCACTACTCTTGAAAAGTCTTAACTATGATAGAAATGCCAGGTCTCTTTCACAACCAAAGCACTGTCTACAGGGTAATCCAATAGAAATATGGTTAAAAATAGTAACCAGTAGCAGCCGCTTTGATATACAAAGTTGTCCTTGTTGTCATAAGATACATCTTGGGTGGCATCGTAGCTAAATAGCTTCCATAAGCATAAGTGTATTTGTGGTTATATGCTTTGCTATTTGTTAAGAACTAGTAATAACTTTCTAAAGTCCAAACTTTTACAGTGAGGTATTTTTTTATCACATCTAAAAGTATTTTACTCTCTTGACATTTAAGTTGCACTCCAGTTTGTAGATACCAGTGCATCAGTTCCAGAAGATATCGGAGAATTTTATGCAAGCATTTGTGTGAGTCCAGCTTTTCCTCAGGTCTTCAGGGTACCATTTGGTGAGTAATAATGTTCTGTGTGGGTGAAGTGGCCCTTGTACTTCTTATACGAAATACATTAATCATTTTCTCCCATAAATTTTATTAAAGTGACATTCACAATTTCTTAGTAGAGTGTACAGTCTTGAAGAAATACTTAACTGTTGACTCAATATGAATATTTATTTTGTTCTTTGAAGCATTAAAAACTAGCCCCTCTGCCACAGATGACCTTATAGTGGAAAAGAATGGTGCAGTACAAGCAAAATCAGTTTGTGCCGAAATAAAAATCACCATTTTAGATGATGAATTCAGAGAATCTACAGAAACTGTTAATTTAACAGTTTCTTCCACCTCAGGGTTTCCTGTCAATGACAAAAGGAATACATTAGTTATAACCATTATGGATAACGATGTTTCAGGTAAATGACTTTGTGCTTTAGTGTTTTTTTAAAATGCATTTGGTTATGTTTTATCAATTTTTTCTATTAAAATATGTAAAATGTACTCGTAACAATCGCTTGATAAATAAATGAGTACAAGAAATAAATTTTCCCGCTGATCTTCTTAACTGAATAATAACTGAGTTATTCACAGTTTTCTTTTTATGAAGATGAAACGCCTACACCATTTCTGTGTGTTGTGAACGAAATTAAAATAAAAATATTTCAAAAACATCTTCGTCTTGTTCGTATAAACTTCTCTTTATCTCTGTCTTTTTATTGTCAGGGAAAATTCAGGGAGATTCTTCTGAAGTTATTACATGCCCAACAAGGAGCATAGTTGTTGCCGAAACGAAAATCACCCAGGTGTTTTGGACGGAACCAACCGGTATCACTTTCTCTAGTAAACGATCGGGTGATTATTTTCCGGTTGGAACCACCAGAGTTCGCTATGGTAACCCATCGTCCTTATGTTCTTTCAACGTGTTAGTAGAAGGTAAACGTTACGATCCATTCTGGCGTCAAAAATTCTAAATAAAAAAATATTTTAGTCTCTCATTCATTCAAACGTTCTGCTCCACAAGCCTATTTTTATAGATTATTTTTATACTTCGTATATGACAGAGATGGACACAAAAGCCCCAACAGTATACAATTGTCCGGTAGAAACTCAAATAAAGTCAGTGAATAATTCACAAGATTCTGTGGAAAAATTTTGGCCCGAGCCGTTCGCCGAAGATAAATCATGTGTTCCTGTGCGTTTGCAGTCTTCACATAACAAGAGTAGCGTCTTTCCTCCTGGTGAAACGAAAGTTATCTACAATTTTACAGATGTATATGGAAATCTTGCGCAGTGTATTGTAAACGTGAATATATCAGGTAAATATAAAGATAGTTCCTGAATTTTTCGACACTATAAATACTTACATCGACGTTTGTGCATAACGGAAAACAGTTTTTTACAGCATTTCATATTTTAATTTCAAGTTCTTCAAGCCTTTTCTAGCCCAAATGTATTAGTTTCAAATTACCTAAAATACCAATACACCTGACCATACAAATTTAGTTTAAAGTGATCATCATGTTTCAACGTGGGAATTACAAATGAATATTACACAAAGATTGATAATTCCTTCTATATTGCTGGCCTTTTACAGTTATTCAAAGTCAACATCTAGACCCTGTTCTCTATAACTGTCCAAGTTCCTTTCGTGTGTTGGCGTCACTCACAGAACATTTGACCCGCGTAACCTGGAGAGAACCAGAAGTTCGTGGTGATAATGCCGGTACTACAATAACTCAGTCCCATTATTCAGGAGATTACTTTCAAGTTGGTATTACCAACGTTACATATCAATTGTCAACTCAAAGAGTGCCATCTGACTTCTGTACATTTTCCATTTACGTCTACGGTGAGAATTAATCGTTATTAAATCGAAACCAACGCAGATCTCCCGTAATCTATTACATTTTAAAAATTACAAAACTATTGCAAGTGCAAAATGAACGTTAAAATAAACGGAACATATTTTTGCCAAAGTTATCTTAACGTGCTTTAGCTGTTTAGTGTGGAAATATGTCATATGGAGGTCTTGGTTTTACTTTTTCAGAAACAGAGTGATTCACGCATTGGAAATGATATCTCGTGGCCGACAGTATAATTACCAGTACAAGTTTTGTATATTTATAATATGTTATTAGAATTGTTGATGTATTTCTTTTATGTGTGAAAACATGAGGAAGTACGAAACTTTTATAAACCTATCTCGTCAAATGGGCTTTTTAAATGAAGTAGAATTGAAGTCTAATTTTTTTAAAATGCAATTCTATTTAATCTGTCCATTAAAAACATACAAGAATATTCTATTACTGCAGGTTAAGAACTCTTGCGAATATTCCTAGTAAAGTGTTTACTATTCCTTTGAGCTGTTTAGACACGGCAAAAGGATCTACTGATGTTCAGCAATATATTTCAACAACTTACTTTGTATTCACAGATAAAACGAAGCCATTCATTTTTGACTGCCCTGTATCAAAGACGGTCAAGTCGTGCAGAGAAAAACGTGCAGTCCAGTGGTTTGAACCATACGCCAGAGATAATTCAAACAGACCTACTAGAAATACTCAGACACACTACCCTGGTAAAACAATATTCAGATTCGGTACTAATGTGGTCGTTTACACGTTTTTGGACGACTACGGAAATTCAGCAGTATGTTCCTTCAACATTACCGTGCATCGTGATGGTTGCTCTGTCATGACACCGAGGACTGTTTTATGGATAATAGTAGTAGCACTGCTTTCATCAATTGCTCTAAACTTTTTGTGTGCAACATGCAATGTCTTACGAAGGAATAAAAAGAATATGTTGGAAATATGCTGAAGATACAAGTCGGGCCCAATTTTTCGCGAGAGACTTTAAAAAACGGATTACTAGTTCCATGTATATTTAGTGGATTCCCTAATGAAACTCCGAGTCTCCGTACTAAAGAATTGTTTGGCAGCCCCTGCTTCATCAACGTGTCGTGCTTGTTCAGCTTGTGCTTTAGTGAGGTAAATTTTGGAGCTGGCGGACAATGTATATATTCCATCAGGAAAGTGTTTTTCCCATTACTATTGACATGGATTAGGAGTTTTTAAAGGTGTACCACAAGGAACAGTAGGCACTCAAAGGCAACCTTATCCTGTGTTTTCAAATAAGATAAACACGTTAGAAAAAGTCCTTTGTACTTATACATATTGTTGGTAATGAAACCCTATCTCTCTTGGATTGGAGATACTGAAACAGTATGTAGATCTTTCGGGTGTTTCTCAACAAAACTGGTGATTTTAAAATTATGAAAGGGTGGACTACTAGTAGCACGACACTTGTGACATTTCACTAACACTTACAATGTTGGCAAATGTAGAAGTATTGTTTGAAACGATTTAGAAACGCACAAAAAAAAGCATTTCAAAACGTTAACATGTGTACTAAGGCAACGTGGCGGCGTGTGAGCGAGTGACGTTGTTTGCCGTGACTCCTTATTCTTTGGAAATTTGATGCTTTACATTAAGTAAGGGAGTCATTAAAAGCAGCAACTGCTTAATCTTTTGAATGCTTCCTGTCGTCTTATTTGGAAGATATTATGCAAAATAAAACTGACTGTAACCTGAGACAACGATCTTAGTAAAGAGAAGCCTGTACCTGTATCAACACAGGGTGCTTCAGTAGACCTCAATATCGTAACAATGGACGGACACCTAGTATAGACACAATAATGGAGCGTAAAATAAATAATGGAGCGTAAAATTGTCTAGAGACATGTAATAAAATCATTTTAGGTCAAAATAAGACAAATGAATCAGTCTACTGTTCACAGTTATATTTTAAAGTGACAGTCAAGATGTAGGTCAAAGGTCAAATTTCATACCTTTTTGACCTCTAATGACATCATCACTCACGTGATTTTCAAAATCTGTGTATCAATCTAAACATAATTTTTGGCCAATAATTTGAGGGGTCATTTGTTACTCTCATGTTTCTGGATTAAAAATAATAGCCATTTAACTTTCCCCTACTCCCAAAATTTTTCATTTTTCAGTACACTGACTCTTGGCAGATACTCCCTATATTTCCCAAGCCCATCCGAAGATACACTGATTTCTTCTGTTCATAAACACGTTAGGAAATCGATAAAAAAAACTTCAAAATGAAACCAGACTTTCGTGGATTTCAGTAGCTTTAGAGATGCTTTGAGATGTTTAAGGAAGTTTTAGTGATATAAATCTTTTTGAAAACTCTTAAAAATTGGAACATTGTCAAAAATGAATCGAACTTATTACCTTTTCTGGAAATTTTCTTTCAATACATGGAATTGTTAGCAGACATATGTGGAATGTCTTCTACAAAGTCACCGTAGCTTACGTACTCTAACTCGCACGTTCGCGGGTACGGTGATGCACAACTAGTTACATGCAGAGTCCTAGCACTAAAGACATAATCCGGCATGTGTACGCGTATATGCACGCACGTTAGTACTACATATACAATACATACAGTGCTGGTGCGACTAGCTACATACAGTGCATATTGAGATCGATCAGTAGTGAGTGAGCATACTAACTATAGATTGTCTATACTGCATGCACTGTGGACGGTGTGGGCCGGATGACGCTAACGAACTTTATCAAGGAGGTTAGTGAAGCGAAATCGTAGATTATTTCCTTTACAATATTTTTCGAGTGATCATTATCACACACATTTCTTCCATTCTAAATGGAAATGTGTTATAGTCCTAACGTTAGAGTCTAAAGTTCGGGCATTTTCAGTGTGGCAAACACTATTAACGTTAGAGCGACAAGCTAGTTAACCCTTTCAAAAAGAGACTAAAGTCCCAGTTTTCTCGAATCGACGTTATCGAATTAAATCTGTAGATACATCACCATCTCCCGTAGGCCTTAAACTAAAAAGCCTACATTTTGTAAGCCGAATGACGATGTTGGCTAAACTGCATCGATAACGTAGCCGTCCTGACTACTGTGAGGCTTACGAGTTGCAGCTAGCTGGTTAATTAACTACATGCACTAGTTAAGTTCCTACATGTCTTGTCTTTAGCATAATGTACGTTGTGTACGCGTTGTACAATCATACAATGTATACAGTATGCGTATCGCGTGCCTACGAACGTATGTATGTAATTTTTATATGTTTACATCCCGCCATCAGCCGAGTGTCTGCGTAGCGGTTCTCATTGGTCGTATATAGCCTCAAGCTCCACAGTGGTGGTGGAAAAAAGTTCGTCCGTTCCCTGCGGATTCCCCTCATTTGACCTTTGACCTGTGCTCCCTGTGTTCATTCCGAAATACATTATTAAGGGTTATGGTCAAAAGCTGGTTTTTGAAAATGTCAACTGATGGGGTACAGCAAACTTGCACAGGTCAAAGATTCCAACCAGGTATAGTCCGTCAATAAAATGATTTTTGGTAAATTTGCAAGTGGAAAGGTGATAGTACAATGTCTACAACTATTACGACGAGTAGCCAGTCGAGAATTGTTGTAAGGGTGAAGAAGATCTACCACGTTATTTGGTAGTACACCAGGAGTTTCTTTACAGATGACTAGGAGACGAGTCATAAGTCGTCGAGTCTCAAGGCTGTCCACATTTTAGAAACGCTATAGTTACTAAAAATAAATCTGGCAGCACGCCTCTGGGCCTTTTCAATGGTATCCCTCTCAGATTGAAAATAGGGTTCTAAAACAGAACTGTAATATTCTCAGATGGAGAATTTGGGTCACACTCACAGAACTGTTTCAATCCAGCATGTGCCGATTTAGAGCAGAATAAACTGTTATTCTAGTTGCCTTGTCACAAAGAGAGAGCTTTCGCCCCAGTAAGCCCAAAGACGGGTTCGCTTTAACAGCTAATTTGTTTATATGTCTTTTCCAGCCCTTGTTAAAGAAAAGTTGTTCTCCTAAATATGGGCGTTGCTTTACTTGTTTTGAGGTGTGGTTACCCATCAGATAATAGTGTGGATATGAGCTCATCTTATGGGTGACTCTCATGGAGAGGCATTTAGATTATTTTGTTAAATCTCATTTGCCAAATTGATTTTGTTTTATCATAAACATCAGTTTTCCTGAGATTGCTTGTACATTTTTGTGATTTAATGAATAGCGCCTAGAGTGAGCAATGTTAGAGCAGTTTGTAATCTTTTTCTGAAGGGTTTTCATAAAATCCTGCTTAAGAATCGCAATATTCCATGGAAAACGCTTGCATATTGGTAACTTGCAATCTATCCCAGAGAAGGATACAAGGGCATAGCTGTTACCACCTCGTTATGAAATGATTGCTGTAAGAGAGGCCTAGATGAAAAGTGTGTTATTATTTGCATTTTTCTAGATGTAATCTAGAAATATCCATGTTTGCGTAAAAAAAGATTCCAAGACCAAAATGTGTTGTGTGTTGTAGAAAACTATATTTGTTTTAATAATGAAACGAAGACGTTCGTGAAAAGTCCTGCCCGTCCTGTTTATTCCAAAATACACAAATATTAAGTAGAGGTGATAATAATATAACGAAGCGTGTTTGAACAAGTAAAATCTACGGAACAAAAAGCAGGTTAAAAATGATGAGTTAACTTAACTGACGAAAAAACATTAATGAATAGTATTGAGGCAGAACCAAATGGTGTTTTAAAATGTCACGTCGTCAAACAACACAACGACTACCCCCGCGCAAATTAAGCCAATACCATTTCATCACAGATTTCATCAGACAGATCACGATGCGTACAGTAGAATGGGTAGGATGGTTGTAGGAAATAGAAAATGCACAATTTCCATACCTTAGTTTGTATGAAAAAGGAAACTTGAGAAACAATATTGTGGGGTTGCGTGGAAAAGTTTGTGGTTGTGAGGGTGAGTATCAAGTGGGCCTATTAATGCCGAATAGGTCATCTTTATAAATGAACACACCTTATCTCAATCTCTATAACAAAAACCTTATTTTTAACAACAATTTAAGCTGCCATTTTTTTGCCGTTTGGAAAAGAATGGGGATGGGGGAGGGGACGTCGTCTGGTTTTCCCATGAGGCTACCAACGACCAAGGTTCTCCTTAGATCTTATCTGGCACGTCAGGGACAACACCGTTGTCCCTGACGTATCAACAGAAGTATCAACAGAATTTGGAACGTTAAAATGAAACATTTAAAAACCTTCAACGTCCACCTCTCTGGTCACTTAATCCGCTGAGAGAAACAGTCTTGGGCTGGTAAGTAGGGAAGGCACCGTAGGGTATTATTTCACAGAATAACAGCACATTCCCCTAAAACCGGTGTAGCACTCGCAATGTTCTTTTCAATTGCAGTGCAGAGTAGTACAGAATTTTCATGAATTTACAGTACGATAATAGAAAAAGTAAGATAATACCTTTCGGGTTGGGATGCATATATTCAGCAGATTTAGCTCTAGTGAGAACCATACAGTACATATTAGCTAAGTCAATCAGTCACTTGTACTGCTTACCTGACCTTTCTCTCGGGGTAAGAGTTTCGTTGTTTCAGTTTCTTCAATTGTTCTATTCCATATAGCTTAGGAATAAAGCCCCACCCCCTTCATCAACCAAACTGTAAGAAGCCTACCCAGTTTTCTCTAACTGCTGTGAAAGTGGAGGTGATTTGAGGTGGAAGTTTGGATTAGTCTTTACGTAACTACCTTCTTTTCGAAAGAAAAAAAACACACACACAAAAAACAACAAGTGCTACAACACGTATAAACCTACAAAGTACTTAAAATGCTCTGCCATGGAAAAGTATTGTTCAAAAGGGCCTTAACGACGCCCTTATCCGTTGTCATCCTTTCCACCATCCCTTGACCCTGTCGGAACGTTAGGTTGCTGCCGCTTTCGGGGGGCTTACCCCCACATTTCTCATATCTTGACTCCATAACAGTTAACGTCCGTTGGGTTCTATATAGGGGTAGGTCCGGGGCGTTCTGAGGCGATTACAAATCAGGCCATAGCCAGACTTGGAGGGGGGGGGGGGCCAATCAAGCTCGGGGGGGGGGCGGTAAATTTTCTTTGGTGGGAAAGTTTAAACTTTCACAGAATATTTCACGAAGTCATTGTAATATACAGACAGCTAGGGGTTAGTGGCAGTGAGAGGGGGAATGCAGTAGCCTATGTTGTTTGATCGCCGTACTGGGCAGGGGTCTAAAGGGGAAGAAATGTCCCCCCTTCCCTTTTGAAAACTTTTTGAAAATTTGGGTGTCCTTACATGCATTTTGGTGCCACAGATGCTCCCTTTTGTGATACAAATTTCGTATTTTTAGGAACTAAAAAAAATGGCACTCATGAGGGGGTGGCATGGCGCAATGCCCCCCCCCGTGTACGCCACTGGCAAGGATATAGACCTAGAGAGCTAATACTGGCATTATCTGAGCTTAGGGGAGTTATTCAGTAGTATAAATTTCTGATTTTCTGCAGGCTCCATAATTTCTAAGAGTGCTCATACCATGAGCTTAATTTTCACATGCCAACTTTATTGTTAACCCACAAACCACATCATTGAGCCTAAGAAATAATCATAACCAAAGCAGCAACACACCACAATATGTATACCTCTTAATGCAATAGTAGGCCTATAACATACCTCTTATAGGTAGTCGCTATGCCATGGAAAGGGGGTGAAGTGATTTTTGGAATACTATTAATGAACTGTGAATATGTGATCTGAGACCTAAATAAGCTGTCAGGTTCTGGTGGTCATGAAAATTCAAATTCCCTCATTGTTGGCAGATATTTGGCCAGTAGTCACAAAAGAAAAACAGCCAGAAATATTCTCATTCAAGATTTGCAAGAAAGTAGCTTCTATGAAATGTAGCCTAAGCATCACACGACTGATGTTTCATATGTAACCAACTGCAATTTGTCAGGGGATAAGTCAGAGCCCCTTATACTCCACTTAAAATAACAATAGTTTCACAATACCCTTGATCCTTCACTTGTCGGAACAATAAGCCCAACGTTACAAAAACAAAAAGTAAGGTGACAGCTTCAAATTTAGAGTTTCGTTCATATAGGCGTGATATAAAAGCACTGAGTAAGTACGTGTTGTGTGAAACATAACTGAGGATGCACAAAACTCGCAACGTTGCAAAAACTCCGCAAGTGTTGACAGTGCTTGCCTATTCTT
>WURT03045521.1:0-14539 GCA_009936505.3 Holothuria glaberrima
TGGTTTCAGTAACTTAGTAAACATTCTTGGAGCGCAAGCTAGCCCATTCGGTAAACATTTATATTCATAAACATCTTGGTTCCACATAAACCGTAAATAGTTTCTGTATCTTTAATCAATTGATACGGAATAATAGGCATCCTGTAAATCTACTGATGCCATAAAGCAACCAGGTCGTAACAAATCTACGACAGCCGATAAACCATCCATTTTGAAATGATGATATTTGACAAATATGTTGAAGATTTTAAGGTTCAAGATCAACCTGTGAGATCCGTCCTTCTTGGGGATAAAGAAAATTGGAGACACTACGCCCCCACGGATCTTGATGTCTTGCAGAAAACCCCTTTGAGCAATAATTTTTGAAATTCCCTATCATATACCGAATTGAATTCCATAGGATAAACCAAAGGAAGTTGACATGGCTCCTGACTCAGCTCAATTTGCAAGCCCTTCACAATTTGCAAAATATCTCTATCTGACGTAATTTCCGTCCACATATCATAAAAATGAGGCAATCTACCACCCACTTTGAGCTCATGAGTAATAATTGAATATGAAGATGGGAGAGTAGCGGAACACACCTCACCTGTAGTCAGGATTTATTTCCAACCTCTTTTTCTTGTGATGGCAGTCTGGAAAGGACTCTGCCTCGGCCTAAAAAATGGCTCTGTCCTCGACCACCACGTCCTCTGAATGACGTTCTACCCCGTGCTTGAGGTACTACTACCAGTAGCTTTCGCCGCTATTTTGTTGGCTTCGGCAATATCTTTTTAACTCTTTCGAGATATCATCGCCAAACAAAAATTTTGCTATTGGCACCTTTTCCGAACATAACGTTTTGAAACCTTTTTTTAAGTCTCCTTTAATAAATTCTCTGCGAGCTAAATTCAGAGCCAAATTTCCTTGGGCAATTAGCCCTAGGGCATCAAACAGACCATGGATAATTTCCTTCTTTCGAGTGCCCTGACTCTCCAAAAGACTTTGAATTGATACCGCCAATGCGCAATGCGATCATGCCCTTAACCATGGCCGACTGTGACTTTTGGAATTCTATGTCATTATTTCTGGTCGAAGTCTTTAACTATTAACTTTAGTAAGTTGCAACAACTCACAATTTTGTGGTTGGGGATATTTATCCCCCTTTCCTTCAGTTTTTCTTCAGACAGCTTTTCTGTCTGCATTTTTTTAATGAAATTAGCAGTTTTTGACGGCAACTCTGGGCCCTTCTTATCTCTTTCGAACGAATCTACTACACTATCGACCATAGACTCACTGTGATAAGTTAAATCAACATAAGCATTAAAAATGCTTGAAACATCATCTTCATATCCTTCTGTTTTTTGCCTCTTGGCTTCTGGCTCAATACCCGAGCAATTTTCTTCAGTGGGCGCAGTCACCTCACGAATAGCCTCTCTAATAAACTTTTTAAAAAATACCAAGAACTTGGGCCTAAGGCTATAAACAGTAGCAAAATGCCTGCTCTAAGCGTAAGTCAACAAGGAGCAGCAAGCTCACTTGCCTAAAATAGCCTAGTACATGTGTACAAAGAGTATAAAGTGAAACAACGGCTCGGACTCGACTGAAGCACAAAAGAAGATGTGATAGTCTCGGCGTCAAACAACACAATGATAGTCAGTCAGTCAACGCGCTCTCACGTAGTTCCGGAATGCAAGACATGTGATGAGATAGAATTATGTAATATAAAAGAAAAAATACAGAGAGCCTGATAGGATAAGTAAAAACTGGGAATAAGCTCTTTTCATTTTATTGCTTTTTCAGTGCAATTCTGCTGACGGGATATGGCAGTTCTACAAACATTTGATGGAGAAGGGTGAAATTCCGGAGGAACCAAAGAAGTGGGTAATGCTGTTTGGTCCACCTTGTTCCGTTGACGTCGAACCTGTGGCCGAAACTTCCCACAACGCAAACTTAGTTACAGTGAGTTTACTTCGGTGCAGTTTACAAATGTCAAACACATGATTTGTTGCATTTTGGAGTTTTAAATGCTGTAGTTAATACTGCAAGGGGCACATGGGCTCTTGAATGAATTGACAAGTCTACAAGATATACTATTTCAGTCTTAAAGAGAAATGCAGTCACTCCACTTTGAACAAGTAGGGGCCGGCATTCTAATTTATGAATGACTCATTTTAATCATGTGGCAATATCTTTGTTTGACTCACATAGAATAAGAACTTAATTTATATTCCATGTGCAAGTTTATTTTTTCAACAACACGGAAGATACTTGAAAGTGAAACTAAAGAGGATATTAGTTACAAGTGGCTGATGTTTCAAAGTAAGCTTGGGATGATTACATCCCATAAACCGGTTTTAAAATATTCAGAGTATAAAAAGAAAAAAATACAAATACGATACATGGTGGTTAGCCACCACTTTAGCTATTGCATCACCCCAAAGATATTTAAGAATATGATCATATCTCTAAATGCAATTGCTCCATGCACCTTGACTGACATTAATTAAAATAACATCTTTACTCTGGTTGGTAAATTATGGGCCTTTCAGTTGGTTGCGTTCCCAATTAATCTATCATTGTTTAGATTGTCCTTGGCCAGTTTAAACAGGGAGATATTATCCAAATGGAGATAGAACGGGAAGTTTAATGTATGCTATTCAATGCTTTCAATTTTCCTGCTCGGTATCGATACTTTAACGAAGTGCTTAAATAGAACAATGCTCTGGTGTGTAGGTAGTCACGCCACCCTTTTAATGGTAGGGCTTTTAAACTCAAAACGACTCAGTGTTTAATAGAAATCGATCAATACAATTGCCCCTACACTCTAAACACACTTGGGTAACGAGGGAAAACTGTTTCACGTAGCTATGATTACACAGTTCATGAATGAGGCTGTACAAAGGTTAATTTTACGTTGTGCTCCTTTTGTTTCATGAAAGGTGAACACCCTAGGCTATGGAGGGAAACACCAAAATGCATATCTTCAGAAATATTATTCAAAATCCACTGCTAAGGTCGGACCTCTTCCATGCACCAATTAATTAGATATGGATCCTGGTAGCACAATATTCATCTGTGGTCCACGTAAACGTATCTGAAATTTGAGCTTCGAATTTACGGATGAGCAGAATATGCTGCCAACTGCCTTGTATAGGTTCATTACAAAAGTCAATAACACAGTTTTTGTAACATAGGCTTTTTAACTGTGAGTAGTGATCGGGACGAAAAAGACAAGACACTCAAAACTGTTTTTACTTCTTCAAAAAATCTATTTATCAGAAAAACATTTTTTAAACAAAGATTTTAAGTTTGAACAAAAGCTATTCAAATGTCAAATCAAATTTGGCCCATGGACCAAAAACGGCAATTAGTCCAATACATTCGTAGGTGCAAAAAGTTAAAAGTTTTGAAATGTTGGCGTAATAGCTTCTTGCGCATTGTTAACGAACGACACATCTCACTAAAAGTTGCTAAAACAAAGTCTGCAAAATATCAAGTTCTTCTCCCAAATATAGAGTTTAGAAGATAACGCAGCACTCGTTTATGTCACGTGTACTTACAGACCCATAACCAGGGCAGTCAAGGGGGTCGGAACCCCCCCCCCCCATGGGAGTTCCTCTTTTTGAGCCGAATTTCAAATGTATGCTGGGATTTACTTCAAAAGTTGCAGAAATGATGCACTAGATAGCATATGATCCTCTTTTAAAATGAAAACTTCTCAGTTCATCGCCCGCTAGCCCTCAAGGACGTGAGTGTTTACATCCAAAATTTATTCAAATATTACCAAAGACTTTTACCTTGAGTTACGTCCTTAAGACAAGCTGGTTACTGACTTGCTTTGAGTGCGAATTCGTTAATTTTCAGAAAAGTGACACACTGTCCTTCCTTGTCCGATCTATATATTCAATATGCTACGTTTCATTGTGCTACTTCATTACAACTTTTTGACACCAAAGTAAATTACAGGTGCAAGGCAGCAGGCCTACTTCGTAGGATCAACGTTAACACCTCAGTATTGAATACAGCACTAGTACTTATTTTTCATCACAAAGAAAGTAAAGTTAGTTGAATTCTATAATAATGAAATACAATTTCTTTTTAAAAAAATTTCTTCTATAGCTTTCATACTCAGCAGCCTCACCGGCATTATCTAATAGAAGGCTTTATCCCTACTTCTACCGTACATACAAGACAGATATCATATTTAATCTTCCAAGAATCTGGCTCTTGAACCATTTTAACTGGACAAGATTTGGCAGCTTATCTGAAAATCATGACGTGTTTGCTTTGGTAATGATCTGATCCATTTTGTTTCTTAAGGCTGTATTAAGCAAATGTATAAGGCCAGAACACAGTAGTTACAAAGCTTTCGGTGGCCTTTTCAACCACCTACCTACTCACATTCACACTTCATTGACGATGAGTTTTGATTCCTTGCCAACCGTGAAAGGAACCGATGTTGTCATGATGGTCTTACAGGGGCTATGGTCCCTGCAGGGGGATATGTAGGCTTTGTTTATGTGGGTGAAGGCGTGTTGGTTCATGTTTGTACAGTAGCGGAGATAGGACACTTAAAGAAATGTTTACTCTGAAAGGGTGAAAGTCAATGGATGTATCTCCAAAATGTGGGAAGATATGTCCCCCAACCTCTTAGTATCGGTGTTTGTATATTTGGTATGTAGTTGTGCATGTATATGTGTGTTTGTGACCTTAATCTCATAAACATACTTGGTATATAGCTTTGCCATATAGTTATAGAAGACCGCTCACGTTTTTGTTGTAAGGCTTAGGAAATTAAAATGTTATGTGTTTATCAAACTGTGAATACTTCGCAAGCGCAATACGTTCAACAATGGAGACGTTGCAAGATCGCTGTTACACACACTGCTGATGACTACTTTTGCTACTTAAGAAGCTTGCTGCTTATGGTGGAAACTAAATGATACTTGAGGTCACCAGAGATTAAACTGTAAAACTAGGAGGTAAATGTTGATGGACCTCGTATCTATGGTACGTGTACGTACAGAGCTCTCAAACTGAGTAAAGAAACCAGTTTCGTTGTTGGTAGCGTCAAAGGTATTTGAGTATACCCGATGTCAAACTTTCTGAAAGTTGCGAGGACCACATTTAAACAACAGATCTTAGTAGCAGAGGTGTCTTGTTTTCGATGGAGAACAAAGGTCATTTAAGGTCATCAAACGTTAAACTGTAAAACCCTGCAAACAAAATATTCCCAACCGATCTATGAACCATCGTCAATTGGCAAGAACTACAGTTCTAAAAACGCTTCCCTTTTGGTAAGAACGACAGAACGAAAGCCCATGGTTGGGTAACCTTTCCACTTTTTGTGTATGTAAGTGCTGTTATGCTTAAGTAATATTTTGTCCGTAAAAATTCTGCTAACTTCAGTATAGTAATGCAGTGTGGGACTTGGTCTATGTATCATTACAATTTCACCATAGGTGACATGAAAATAAGCTTAATTTACGTCATATCCAATACGATATTATCTTATCTAATGATGCGGTCAAGAGTTTCTGTTACACTTATGTATGCATATGTCATTATTTTTTAATTAGAAGGTAGCATTGTTTGGAGGTCACGTAAGAGCTTCCGGATTCATGTAGGTTCAATTCACTGCATGTATTCTCTGGAGACGGATGAATTTATACCAGAGAAGATAGTTGTACACATGAGGCATTCTGTTGAGGGAGCTGATCCTTTTGATAGTAAACATGTGAAAAACATCTCTCCACTAAAATTGTTCTCATGAATGATAACTTTTAATTATGATATTATCACTTTAGTTAAGATTCTTGTCATTGGAATTGTCAAGTTGCAAGACTCAGCATATTACTGTATTTCTTATCTTCTTAGACGAATAATGACCTATTTGAGTTGCTTCCAAGGAACAAAATATCAGTAGAAGTTTCTGAAATATTTGACGGGCAGGTGACTCCCCGTCAGATCGAGATAATGAAGGTAATGATATTTCATAAACTCCTCACATTCAGCATAAGCGTCTGCAGTAATTGGTCAATGACAGGCCCAAGATCAAGGGCGCCTGTGGCGGCCCTTGAAATTTATTTTGCCAGCAACAAAATTTTAATGGCCAAATTTGTTATTTGCAGTAATATCATGTTAACATATTCTCTCACCTTCCGGAATATCTCACCACAAGGAGCTATCACGATCCCTTCAACGACTTGTCTGGCTACGTGCTTTTTTATTACTGACAGATGGATTCTGAAAAGGGCTTCTTCTCCTCACTAAATTTGTAACACAATGTAGTATGCGACGTGAATCGTTTGGCTCTCTGTAAAGTTGTGCAAAAAAGATACATACGTTTTGTAGGTTTGATTAATTAATTGAAGCCCTTCTACCGACCTATTGCCTTTTTGCCTTTCAGTGAAATTTCTATTACGGTCTTTTAAGTGATGTCTAATTTTGTAACATGGTTAGAGAGTTAATATTTTCTAGGTAACAATGAAAGACAACCTTCATAATTTCCCACATAAATATAAACATACTCCTTGCAGGACAAAAACTTTAGGCAAATAACTTGAAACATTGCTTTATTGCGACGCTTTTCTGTGCAAGAGAGGAAAACAGTTTTTGATTCCTTGCTGAAGGCGAATGGAATCAATACAATCACCCTGGTGAGTGTTTGTGTGTTTTGTGACATGGCAATGATGGATACTTCTAATATTTGGCCAATGAATTTGCAATAATGAGAAGAAGATGCCTATTGATTTTGAAGGTCAAAGATCATGTGAGGTCACCAGAGATCTTTAAATGAAAAGCTTTTAACAGAAAATCTAATTAATACTTGGCATTTGGGTGCGTTATACTCAAATGAACCCTACTGTTTTTAGCTGAGGTCAAAGATCATCTGAGGGCACCGGGGGTGAAAATACGGAATCCTTAAAAATTGCTTTTAAACACGGAATGTCAAGATACCGTAGCAATTGTGGACACTTTTCATATTTAGTACGAGGCCGACCATACATATCATTGGCATAGTATACGCATATTGATAACCATCTACTTTCGGTTAATAAAAATTGAATCTTTTCAAATTGTATTCTTCTTCTTTGAAAGGAAAGAGACATAAGGATCTTCATCGTCGGCACGTACGAGAATGCAGCCAAATCACTATTCTGCCAGGTATGGAGGGCACTCATTAACTGATTAAGATAAGGTGTTACCTATTGCCCACTCTTTATCTGTGACGAAAAATTAGTCAGTCGATGGTTACAGCATCATTCAAGTCGTTTATTTTAGTTTTTTATTTCCTCATACCAGAATACAGCTTCATTTTACAAATGGTGGTAGCCAGGCTGCTTCCTATTCTGCCATTGTGTGAATATTACAAGTAACATGATGATAACCATTTTGTTTGGTAGTTCTATCATTTCGTCTGCGTGTTTCATAATTCGATAAGAGAGGATGCAAAAGGGATAGGGGTACCTATAAAATGGGGGAAACTACCCCTTTTATGTTCCATTGGCAGTGCTACTCTCTCTCTCTCTCTCTCTCTCTCTCTCTCTGAGAATTTCTATGTCATCCTATTCATTCTGACTAAAGCAAGTATTCGCTATTATTTTATTCCTCAGGTATACAAGAACAAGTTATATGGAAAAGGCTACGTGTGGATTCTTCCAGGATGGTATTCCCCACAGTGGTGGCTAAATGGTGATCTTGTTGACGGTTGCACAAAAGACGAAATTCAAATAGCGGTGGAGGAATCACTGTATTTATCAATGGAAGTCTCAAACTTTCCAGATACACCCAAAGAGGTGACAGTGGCCGGAATTGTAAGATCCCGATCAAAATATATTGTTATAAGGTTGCAAAAGCGCGTTGTTGAAGGCACAAATACCAAAAATCTGACGATAGTGAAGTGGTTAGCTACATTGAAAGTATGCACTATCTGAACTAGCACGGATCAAGACTAGTTTTAGTATCAAAAAGAGACTAACATCAATTTGGAGCATAGATTAATGGTATGAGGGGGCCTATGACATGGTGTGTCGATAATTCTGTTACGAATATTTGCTAGACTTTCAATATTCTTAACCTTTTGTCTTTTTGTGACTAAAATCATCAAAACCAACATCTCAGATTGCCTACACCTTTTCTCCATAAACGTCATTACCAAATTCACCTCGGCAATTTCGGCAATTTCAGTTCTTTCTTCTTTGATCATAATACGACATGAAGACCGAAAACATATTGTCCATGACATGTTATCATATTTGTACCTAAAAAGCTCTGAGTTTCAACCAAACATTATCATTGCAGAGCGCTTACCAATACCAAGAGCAGTTACAAAGACGTTACGAAAAAGTTAAGAAGATGGAATTGCCTGATGATCCAAGATATGCATGGTATAAAGACGTAGAATTCTCCATTTCGGGTTTGGAACCATTTTCCTACGACGCATTATGGGCGTTAGCGTTGACGCTGAATCGCACAATTGATGAATTGGCAAAGAATTGCATTTATCCCACAGAACGCTGTCATTTTAATGGTAGCGACACGGAGTCGGCTGGAAAGAACTGCTCCTGTAAACGTCTTGAAGATTTTAATTATGAAGAAGACGTGGAGTTGGGTTCACTTTTATTTAGGGAAATGGGCAAGACTAATTTCAAAGGCGTATCGGTAAGCTTTTAAGCAACGGAAATTGAATGAAATCTAAGATTTTGCAAAATATCCCAGACGTGCAACTTTTTATCTGCCAATGAAAGATAAAATAGTAAATGATTAGCAATTGTATCAATATTTAGGCTATCTGTTAATCGAAAGGGGCAAAGAGGCTGCCCCTAGGAAATTTTGCCCCCCCCCGGGCCTGTACTCACCTACAATGGACCTCCGAGTCCTCGAATTTTAGTTTTTCCATTATCTTTTCAGGGTCCGATTTCTTTTCCATCTGACGACCGGGTAGGCGTATCACGAATTGAACAGCTGCAAGGTTAGTACTAACGAACCCAAAATGTGGGTAAGTATTGTTGTGTTTTGTCCTTTTTATACCTCCAAAACTCCATCATCCAGCATTTGTAAGATAGTGTGTGAAATACAATTATTGTTAACCACATTAGTTCGCTTTAGACAAATCGTCCAAAATTGTAGAATGTCATCACGATCAGAACAATGCAAAATCATTATTGTTTTAAAATCATGCTACAGAAACGTATAAAGATAGTGAACTTTCACAAGATGATATTAATCTGATAGCTTGCCATCCGATACTTCAATACACAACATCTGCAAAAGTGTAATGTAAGAGTATTGTCTTTTACCTGTTTACAGCTCGATGTGACGATGGTTGGCTCATTTCCAACTTTAGCTGCTACCTGCTTGTGGACGAACAGAAAAATTGGCACGATGCCCGCAAACATTGTCAATCAGTAAAGCCAGACAAACCGTCATATTTGGTCTCAATCCTGTCAGAAGAAGAGTTCAAATTTTTGCAAGAGAGTGGCGGTGAATGGTAAGGTTCATTGGCGTAGGAAGCTGTTGTCGACCAAAAAGCTGAACGTTATTTCGGAACGCCCTCTAGAGGAAGGAAAATTTTAGAATATTTGAGGGTCCTTAGATGCGATTTGGTTCAATATATTGTACAAATATTACGTGAAAATAGTGCAAAAAATTGGCGTTTTTACAGATGGAACAAATAGGAGTTTTCGTCCTTGAATTGAGGGGAGCGAAAGCTTACTTTCTTCAGTGACGATTTTTTCTAAACTACACTTTTGTTTGTTTGTTGAATAATGCAATGCATTAAAATAGTTGGAAGGGAATACATATCTTAACTAAACTGTTCAACTTACTCTATATCAAAAGCACAATTCAAATAAAATCTAAACAAATCAAATGTTACTTAAGCCAACAGTTCTCTTAAGTTGTATCAAAGTTGAAAATTTTATTATGGCGATTGCTTATTAGTACCCAGATCGGTGAACAGTAAGATACGTTCATAATGGTACAACTACATATGTATTGTACATATATGTTGGAACAACGAAAACACAGCCCTTGAGACGTTGCTATTTTTGTCTTAATTCCCCTTCTTATGTTTCGTGCGTGGTGCATGCCACTAACTGACTAAACCAGCGGAAGCTACCCTAGTATAGTTACCCTAGGTAGTGAATTCTGTTCATATGAGTTTTCCGATGTAATTTATTGAAACAATAACCATCTTATAACTTCCAAAACTATCTTTTCGTCTCCTGCCACCTCTCATTCCTACTTGCTGTGCTGTGCACCCACCCCGATATTAACTGACAGGAAAGGCAACCAATTGTTATTACCAAATGTTTCATTGACAGGTTCATTGGATTAAAATACAACACGACATTGGAAAAACTGATTTGGGTCGACTCTCCGAATAGGGAAGTTGATTGGTGCCCAGAATCATTTGAAGCTGATGATGTTGATGGCGAACACTGTTATGTTTGGAACATTTCCTCCCGAAAATGGAAACCTTACGATTGCGATAAACCTCGCCCATTTATATGTAGAACGAGGACAGGTAACGCGATACGTTAATAGCTCAATAGATTGGAATATAGCTTAAGCCGTACACTTCTCTCACTGTTTGTATGTACATCTGATGCCGGAATTTCCTCCTATTATTTGCTATCTCTAAAAATCGATCTCTACGTAACGAAGCTTATTTGCAAATTGGAAAAGTCTATCTTTGTAAATTGTCAGAGTGAGTTGCGAGTTTGATCTCTTACCCTCTTGAGAAAGGGAAATGGCCTGAAATGTCAACTTATAAGCCCTGTCTAGACCACAAATATCACAGCTATGATCTAATGCCTGTATCCTAATCCCGCTAATGATAAACACATGCGAAGTTCTTTCCAAATATATTCATGCTGCAATAACTGTGCTGAAGCGCTTTTCTTGAAATGAATCCAACCGATGAATTGTCCAAATGGTGTATATTGTCACAAACCCCATTGTAAAAGGCCATTGTTACTACCAAGACCGCTGAAATGTACTTCATTGGAAGATGATGTCAATAAATTGTGTCTGTCACCTCATTGCTTCATTTCTTGATTTATACACCCGCATGTAAACAGGGAAAATAACAACTTCGAACTATATACAACAAACAACTAATCCATTTAAGGGAGACATATTTATTATATGTTCTCTGCCCCTCTAAACCTCTGCCATGGCTTTGGGCCGTAGAATTTAACTCCTTTTCTCAATAGCTTGCAGTCTATACATTCCAGATGTAACATCGAAAGACACGTGACTACAGTCTTTGCTTCTTCGGATACAAATCTTACATTTTGTTCTGGTGCCATCATATACTGAATGCTCCTAGTCAAAATGAGATGAAATATGCGAAAGACAAAGTGCGCCACGGTGATTGCTTAATTTGTCACTTGCAAATGATTAAACTTTGTAAAACTTCTTACTAATTACTTTGCCATCCTCTTGGGTTAGCAGTTTCTCTGAAATTCCCATTATGTCACAAAAGAAAATGTTCAACTTTGTTCCACTTTTGCTTATCATAAACAGATTTTGAAGAAAGGATAATTCTCACAATTTCTTCTGATGGTAAAAAGGTTGGCGACCCGGTCTGGTATCATGACTTTATCTGGCATGGTAAGTTTATTGGGGTCATAATTTATTTTGTGATACTCATGCCTCTTGAAATTGTTTGCTATGAAATTTTATTCGGTCTTAGTTCTGGCAATTTTAGTAATAACGGCAACATTAACTGCGCATATATCATTAGTAAATATCACGAAGAGCTTCGATTTAGTTTAGAGGTAGTTGAAAACCGGTTTAAGGAGAGAAAGGTGAACGAACGTGGCTAGAACTCCAGAAATCATCCTTGAATCGACAGATAGGGCCTACCAGACATTATATATCATTCTACGTAAAATATATGCCGTTGATAAGCTCACATCCCAACCCTTTTACAATAATACCAATTCAAACCGCGCCCATTTTCCGCCAAACTCGGATAATATGACTGTATGAGTTTAACGCAAAATTGTCTCCAACAAACCATTTCTAAGACAGTGATATCTGTTAGTGATATCAGATGGTGTATGTGAAACAATTTTCTTAGGTTAAAGTTGGGACTCCCTTAGCGAATAAGCTATAAACGCTTAAAGGTGCGTTCACACCAAAACTGCATTCACACCATAACTGCGTTTTGCGGGCGGACGCTGAAATTTTTTCCCAGAACAAATAGGGGCAATTTTATTCTAATGGAAATTAAGAAAATCGCCCCCATTCGTTCTGAGATAACAAATTCCGCAAAACGCAGCAGATTTTGGTGTTGGTGTGAACTCGCCTTAGGGCATCCCTACCTTCTCATGTGTGCAATTTCGAAATGATATCATTGGCTATACTAGCGATGCTGAAACTTTCCGAACACTAAAAGGCTATCAGGGACACTCAATTCTGATGACTTTCTTGTAGTGTAATAGTTCCTTTAATGTTATACAAAAGTTACAACGGGATACTAACTAATAAGCGAACTAGGATCAGCTGAGGAAAGATCTCTTTTCCTTCTGTTTAATTAACTTATAACAGGGAAAACAGAGATTTACTTTAAGACACTCTCTTCTGATTAGATAATGCTGTGCCACTTGATCGAACACCTCCTATGGAAGAAGGCTTAAGGCTGCGTACCTACATAGGATTGGCTGCATGTGCTTTATTGGGAATAGTAATGGCACTGGTATTTCTAATTTTCAACATTTGTGCGAGACATCACAGGTAATGTTGTGACAAACAGTCTTCCATGCTTTCTTTTGAAACAGTTATAATCATTCATAGAATCGCTAGTGTCAAGCCAGTTGTAAAGCAGGAATTGTCTTCAAGAATGTCTTAAACATTTATGTCTTGCATACTACATTATTAAGTATTTGCACGATTACTTCTTTTACACATCATTTAATTACCATCTTTTTCTTTGGTCATTACTCAACAGATTCGTTAAACTCTCCACTCCAAACATGAATAATCTCATAGTGGCAGGATGTATACTCATCTATGCTTCCATTTGCATTCTGGGCCTTGACGTGGTTCATCCAAGTATAAATGGAATACAGGCCTTCTGTATGGTAAGTCGTCTACAAAAACATATTAGTATTGTTCAGAAAAGCAACAAATGTAGCGAATTTAATGCTAAATCCCCCTTTAGAGTATGTGACGAAATTCATCTTCTAGTCAGTGGCGACGCTAGGTGAGTAAGGGAGACATGCCCCAAAAGTTTGCCGTGCCTCCCCCATGAGAATATGGATGTTGAAGAAATATGCACAAACACATCGCTGAGACGTCGATTTGGACACGCGGACCCAATACTACTTTTGCAGTCAATCAGGGGGACTAAAATTGCACAAAATGCACTCAAAACTACATTTTGGAGGCACATTTGCACACATCTGTGCTTGCAAAATTTGTGAAGCACTGCCTTACTAAGAAGTAGGTCTATGTTCCAGAGTTTCCGCTTAACTACATATATTTTCAACAGCTATAGCACCACTGCGGTTGTGCTTTCTCTTCATTCAGCACACCTCACATTGATTACCTTTTAGGCGAACTTCGTGTTCAAATTTGTTAAGATGGCAATTTTGCTGCCTTTTTAAAAGTGGCTCATTGCGTTGATATCCACTATTTTGTGACAAGTTTAAAGGAAATCATTACATGACGACATTTCTAATTAGCCTCATTACTCATGTATCACTTTACATAGTTACCGAAAATGCGAGAAATTGTAGTTTTTGTGAACAGCCGGGGGTTGCATATGATTAATACCTAATTGTAAAAGGTGGTTGGTCACGAATTCGTAATAACTGCTTTTAATCATGGATTACCCTATCATTAATCGAAACCTACAGCTTCGATTATTGGATTTGCTCAGTTTGTCAAGTGAACTCGTGCCTTCTTTTCTGGCTCGGTGTATGAATATCTTCAGTGTGATGCTTTCTATTTACACACGATCAATGTGGACATTATACAGCATTTCACCTGCCACGCAGTTATTTTGACTTTTTCATGAAGTGGAAATTTCGACCATTTCCCCGATTTCACCAACTTGACGGTGTTCCAATAGAATAATCGGCCCATTTGAGGCATCAGTGTAGGAAGTCTTCTTTTCGAAGTACGATAAGTCGTTACGCAGTTCTATTGACTTTCTTTATATACTTGGTATGATCACTCATAAAATAGTCCCAGACTTGAACGCCGCTACGCAGACCAACGCTAGCACATACTCCAAGACCACACCACCGAAAATCCCCTCTTGTTTAACACGCTTGTCAACCGCTACAAGTCCGTTGGTACGTCTCAGCTTAAGCTGCGCATGTGCAAAGGCCCGGATCTGAGGTAGAAACATTTCACAGCCATCTGTTGCCTGCGTGAAAGGTACGTTCCTGACACAACGGTTAAAGTTGTGTTGGCGGCAGAACATTTTCGCTCTGAGAGGTGAGCACGGTAGGCCGTTCGCTCATTTTTGTACCGCACTTAATATTTACTCGATCGAGGCTTGGAATCAAGTGGCGCAATATTGGGCTTTTTCGTT
>WURT03045532.1:0-12743 GCA_009936505.3 Holothuria glaberrima
TTGCTTATGCGGAGCATCACGCACAATGGCAGAAGGTTCCATTTTTAAAGTCTTTGGTATGACTCGACCTGGGAATCCAGACCTTGTAACAAATACTGTAGATGGTATGAACAGCCAGTGTTCTTACTGTCAATGAAAATTCTGGAATTTACATCTACTACTGTAGGAAGTCATACAGTAACAACACATATAGGGAAAGTAGCTCATTTCACTTTTTCTTACTTTGCTTATTTGACAAATGAGTATTTCCTTCTCCCATGGAATTTATGTAGGGTATGAAGTTATGATAAATGAATACACAAAAGTGCGTGTGAAGTTGTGCCGAAAAAACTGCATATTTATAACCAACTTCTATTTTTTTCTTATTTTACATTGCAAAATTGTCCACTTTCTAACTTTTAATCCACTTTTCCAAATGGATGAGTTCATCATTTTTTAGTGAAATTTAGGCTGTGCAATTTCACAATTGCAGTCATATTACTAGATTATAATTATAACATAATTATTCCCACGACAAAAACCATGTCCATCCAGAATTAAAAGCTTCTCTCGAAACCATTTATCTGTTCTTGTGCATATAAATAAATAAATGTGGTTTTATGCCACCACAACCTACAGTAAAGTTTTAAGTTTGTAAAATAGAAATTCATTTTTTTAAACAATGGGTGGTAAGTTACTCACAGGTTCAATTAATTTTCATTCCTCCAAACTTCCACATGGCTCACAGTAATTTATAATCGGTGCTGCAAGTTTCTGAACAAGATATTCCATGTAAGCTGGGTATTGTTTCCTATGCCATGAACTGGGCAAGCTACATTTCTTAATCTTCCATTAGTCAGATTTTGACTCTTCTGAAGGATTTTCAAAAATATTGTCAATACCGTATTGCGCCTCTCACACAAATGTTGCTTAGGCAAATAAAGAAGGCCATTCAAGAACTTTCAACGTGACTTTTTTACTGCTTATTTTAAAAAGTTGCACATACAGTCTGCTGGAGTAATGCTTCCTTTTTGTAGGTGCCAATGACTTTTCTATCCATACAGTACTGCTTCAAAGATTCTTATCTTTGATCACGAGAGTTTATATTACATTGTCAGCATCCTTAAGCAAAAATGCTTGTGGTCATGTGTACAATTTTTGCATGTGCTGAATTGTACCAATATATGCTGAAATTACATTCTCAAACTTTGTACAAATTTGTACCAAATTGTGCAGTTGTTTGAAGTTCTACAATGGTGGGAATAAATTCTACAGGCATAAAATGTTCAGAGCACTTTACATATATACTTCATGCAGGGCTGAAAGAAATACATACTTCCTGAGAAACAAGTCAGATTGCCACAATTTTTTTACATTTTCACATAAAACATAAGGCAAAATTTCCCACCAAGTGCCAAAAACTCCTGGCACAGAGCTCTCCATCATATTTTTCAGGGTTCCTACATGGAAAAGCTGGTGATTCAGTTAAATGAAGCTGGTCAAGAAATCTCTTCCCCCCAGAAACTTCAGAAAATTCAAAATTCAAAACTTTTTTAAAGCACTTCACCAGCTTCATATTAGTGCACAAATCAGTTTTACAATACTCCTGCTAACTTTCCGTGCTCAACTTTTGAACAACCTGTTAACATCTCTCAGCTACTGTCTCGCTATGCTCCTACTCGAGATCTTCATTCCTTTGACATGGCCTTCCTGTCTGCTCCCAGTCAAGGCTAAAAGCATATGGATACCGTTGTTTTGCTTACTCGGCTCCTTATTTGTGGAATCAGTTACCTGACCATACTCGTTTCTGCACTGAATTCTCTTATTGTTATCACTATCATTATCATTTTTATTATTTATTCCTAATGGTAATCAAGGAAACGTGATATTTACTTACCTGCACCTTTGAAGGCTTCCTCCTCTTTGATTTTACTCTTTTACTCATCTACAGTGACTCTTCCAGGGGACTCCTTCATGGAAGATGCCTATCATTAAAACAAAAGAAATTGAGCTGCAAATGGGAGTAGAATATAGTACTTAGTAATAGTGTTAGTGAACTGAGAGTAATAGAAGTACGAATGGTGATAGTATTTGTGTTAACAGTAGTGAGGTGATGGTAATTGTAACAGTAATAGTGAAAGCAACAGAAAATTGGAGTAATGGTTAAAAACGTTTTTACACAAACAGAAAAATAGTAACAGAAATAACAATACAGTAATAACAATACAGTAATAGTGATAGTAATAAGTGTAAGTAGCAAGAATGTGATATCCACAGAAATAGTATTATAGTAATGGTGATAGAAACAGTAATAGTAGCAGTAATAGTAACAGAAATAGTCATACAGAAATAGTGAGAGTAATGGTAAGTAGTAGTACTAAGGTGATAGTAATAGTGATAGAAACAGAAATAGTGACAGAACCAGAAAGCCCAAAGGCTTAGTGATTCCTTGGGCCCAAAAGGGGATGTTCATTCCTCAATTGACACTTCTTGACTGCATTTTTATGATGCATTCACAATTTGCCTCCTGCTGACTTCACATGACCTTTGAACCCTGCCAAAGCTTAAATAACATAAAAAAATTGAAAAAAAAAACATGACTTTTCCCTAAATGCCGTGCTAGTAGCATGCAAATCGAGATGAAAAATTATAACTTTGTCATGCAACATCCAACAGACTTTATTTAACTACCAAAATAAAGCCAACAAAAAGATCTATCAAATGGGGGGGGGGGGGAGAGGGTTGCAATTTGATATTTTGCCTTAAAATATCATTCAGTGATTGTTTACATTAAAAAAATTGTCCAAAAATTTACAAAAATGCTAAAAATGATATAATTCTCGAAAAAAAATCATTTTAGGCATTTAGAAAAATCCCCATCCTACTTTCTTTTTTTTTTTTACCTTGGAACCTAAAAAAACACCAGAGATGTTTCAATGTTAGGGGTAAGACCTTGGAATTATTTCAAAAATAATTTCCAAAAAATGTCCATTTTCAGTCAAAAATCAATGTTTCATACCAAAGTAAGGGCCCCAGATAAAAAATAATTCCACAACGATAAGTTGGATTTTTTTTGTTCAAATGCCAAAAAATATGAATAACAAGGCTAGGGCGAGTTAAGAGAGATTTGAAGTTGTAAGCATCACCAAAATTCAAAAATGCATCAATTTTGGTCTATAATGTATATTTCTATTATCCAAAAATCCCTTCCAAATATCAAAAATTACAACCCACAACCACCCCAAACTTTTCTTTCACCAAAATGTCCATTAAGAGCTACCATACAAAGCCTACTCAGTCTATTCAATGATCAAAACTTAAGCCTCTAAAGTTGCACTGTGCCCTGTGCTCAGTGTGTGCACTGACACAGCGTGTACAATATATATACAGTGTGAGCATGGATTTTCAAAAGTAAACAACTAAAATGAGCATATCTTTCTCATTTTTTGTCAATTTCAAATTTGGAATCAAATGAAAAAGAAAACTATGCCTCACAACCTACTGTACCATAAAATACCAAAAAATTCTTATGACATCTTATTTGCATGTTTGCAAGAAAAGCCTTAAGAAGTCATCTAATTTGCATACATAATATAAGTAATAAAATGGTTCATTCAATTCCACATCTTTGATCTTTACAATGAAGTTCCCAGAACAAAATATTTTTCTAACTCAAGCCTGTGCCTCCTCCCTTGTAATTTCATATTTACAAAGTTTGTTTTTGACCTCTGGTGACCTCAAATGACTTGTGATCTCCAAAGACAAAAGGTTTCCTCCTCTCAACATGACAAATTTATATACAAAGTATGAATAGCTTCATTTCTTCCACCTTCATATTCCATGTTAAATAAGAATTATAGTTTTTGACCTCTTATGACCTCAACTGACCTTTGACCTTCACCAAAAATGATAGGGTTCTTCCTCTCAACATGGCAAATCTATATACCAAATATAAAAGGTGTGCATCACTCCTATCTTGACCTCAAAGGCCCACTAAAACCCCACCAAGAACAATAGGGTTCTTCCTCTCAACATGAAAAATCTAAACACAAATATGAAAAGTGTGTCATTCCTATCTCAAGATATCAGGATTACAAGTCCATTACATGGTTTTTTTAGTTTAGCCTCTGGTGACCTCAAATGACCTTTGACCTAACCAAAAAACTATAGGGTTCTCCCTCTCAACATGACAAATCTATATACTAAATATGAAGTGTCATCATTCCTACCTTGAGATGCGTGATTACAAAGTTTTTGGTCTTTGACCTCTGGTGACCTCAAATGACCTTTGACCTCCCCCAAAAACAATTGGCTTCTTCCTCTCAGTATGACAAATTTATACGCCAAGTATGAAGTGTCCTTCATTCCTGTCTTGAGATACTGCGATTACAACGAGCTGCACAAACACATACAAACCATCCATACACACGCATACACTTACATGACCACCTCATTCAGCCTTCAGCAAGGAATAAAAAATGACAGGGATGGTTAATGAAAAAGTGATAAATACAGTACTAATGGTCACTGCAATAGTAACAGTAATGGTAGTAACAATAGTAAATAGAAAAAGGTAGTATCACTAAAAGAAATATTTGGTAGCCCCCTTCCTTGTCAGCTAATGCTCAAAAAACAGCTAACTCTTCCTTAAATGAGGAAAGGCCAAAGCAAAACCACATCTGAACATGCTACAGCACATTAATTTTAGCTGGGAAAGTTTTCCTTCATTAGCTAACTTTTACAAAATGGAATTACTAGTGTTGGGGAATAGGGTACTTTTTAAAATGTTTTACCAAGGATGTAGGAAATGGGGGCTGGGGGCACCAGCCAGTAGTGTTGGGGAATTTGTGGGGGCAGAAGTATGCTTCAGCCCTCCCCCCACTTTCCAAGGAGGAAAATCCCTTATTGTCTCTGTAAGAAATGTAAAAAATTTGCAGTAATTTACCTTTGAAATTTGTCCAAAATGATGTACCAAATTGCATCTAAGGACCCTAAATACCCCCTTCCCTTAGACTCCTCCCCCAGGACAACAACCCAAAACAAGGTTCAGCCCCTCAGTCTTGAACAGCTTCCTTGTTCTCTAACTTGTTCGTTACCCATGTACCAGTTCTAGCCCTCCAGTCACCATGTGGTTCCTGAAAAGAGATGATAAACTAAGTTAGCAAACCGGTGTTAGAATACCATAAGCAGAACCTACACACCGGTCGACATGCAGCCTAACAGTAGGAAATGTATCCTAGACTGGCTGTGGTTTATGGTTGTTTCACCCCCTTGTCAGTTCGCCCACAAAAACCAGTTCGTCCACAAAGACCTACCAGTTCACCCCTAATTTATTGTTAATATACCTGTTATTTTCGGCACTTTTGTGCCTTTTGTGCCTTTTCATCCGTTACGTAGTGTCCTTTGCACTATACATGCTGCAAAGGCTTGTGTGGAAATACCAATTTTTTTTTCACTTTGCATTCATATTTTGTTTTTGAAAAACACTTGTGCAGCTCCTTTTTTAGGAGTAACATTTTCCCTCTTCTCTTTTGTTATTGACATCTTTTTATTTTGAAATACCACATTTTTTTCGTTTGCCTTCATATTTTCGTTACTTGATGTAAACAGCAAGAAATCACCAAACTTCAACTAGCTATAGCTGCAGAAATGTGATACTGAGCTGGTATATTAAATTTTGCAAGGCCTCATGGAAGTGTCAAGATTTACTGTAAGTTCGAGTACCAAATCAAATTTGTACTACAACTCACGCCATTATGCTGCTGTCGTAGGCTTAAAAAATATAATCAAAAAACAATGTCAACTGCATTTAAAATTCTGCACAACTATAGCCTAGTATATAAAGTAAAATTGAGGGGGGTGAACTGGTCAGTACTTGGGGGCAAAACGACTCACTCTGGGGCGAATTGGCAAGGGGTGAAATGACTGGGGCAAACTGGTTGGGGGCGAAGTGGCAAAGGGTGAAACGACCACGTACCCTGGCTGTCAAGTGTATAGTTATGACAACAAATAAGCTAGCGCTGTAAATTATTATGGCAGTGGGAAGTTGTGTTAATAGATAAAATAGTAAGGAGTGACAGCAGCAGTAAGTTAAGGCTCAGTGTGTCTGCTGATAAATATGGTAAAGGCAGGGAAAAATGCTAGCAGGAACATTGCCTCTAGTAAGTCACTATAAATGTAAGTAGTTGGCTACTTGAATCAAGCAATATGTCTTGGGCCCCCAGGCTTGGTCTACATCTAGGTTTAAGCTCAAGAAACAAGCTTCCAAAGTGAGGTACTCTATTAAAAATGAGTTGGCTGTTACCGAGTCAAAATATCCACATGCAATATACTAGAGAAGTTTACAACCATGCACTTCACAACCAAAACTGGATAGCTGGTACTGGTTTACAAAAGTGAGAGCAAACTAAAATTCTGTATTCAAACAGGCATTAAAATAAGTACATAAGAAAGTTAAATGGTGAATTTTAATAATGTAAGCTCAGTACAGTAAAGATTCTATACCCGTAATATCCTTCTGCTGGCAGTGTAGAGCTAGTGGGACTGTCTACAGGTCCTTGCTAGGTATGGTTCAGGGCTGCAATGAGGTGAGCTTGCAGCTTGCTGCTTTACTGGACACACTGCTCACTAGCACATGTGGCATGAGGACCTGATTAGCATTTCTTTAGAAGCTGCATCCTATCCACACCTGTATGTATTCTATTGTTGTAACAGCTGAAAGACTCTATTGAGAGTGGAAGCCATGGAATGGAATGCAGTGGGGCATTGCATTACTAATGAGGTCACTACAACTTCAATAGTCTAATTTGGCTCAGAGTACTTTGACAGAATACTAGGGTTTCCATCATGGATGGGGGGAGGCATAAAATATGGGACTTATCCCACCCCTCTCCAGAAAAAGGGGGCAAATCCCCTTTTTTCATTTCCATAAAAATATAAATTGTCAAAATGTTGGTTTCTTATTTAGAAGAAGACTCTTTTGCAGCAATGTTTGAAGTTTACATATATGACCTTTAAAACCCTTCAAATTGCACCTTATGGGGGGCTTGAAGCAGCTTTTGTTCCCCTGAATCCACTTGTAGCTTTGTCAAAGGACAGCATCAATTTGCAATGATGGTTTAGCAGCCTAGTAAGAAATGCCCCCTTGAGTTTCTGGCAGAATCCCTGAATAATGTATCTAAATGGGGTTAAAGTGATGGTAGGTGTCCTTTCCTGCCCTGTAACAAGATGTAATCTTTCCTTTACCTTTTAGGAATTGTTTGAGGATTGCTCCTATTCTCATTTGGACCAAGAAAATGTTTGTCAGTTTAACTGGATTAATGATTATTCTAGCAATAAGTTGGTTCTAAATGGATACCATAGTACTGATGTGCCAGACATCATTTTTGACCAACTTTACCTTGTTTAATGTATCACAAAACTTGTTATATGGAAATCTAGATGCATTCATGTTTTCCAGGATGAAAACCAAACTGCTAGTGCTATACCCTCAATAAAAGAAAGTAAAGACCAGGGTGATGGCAGATCGATATATCTGTTTTTACGTAAAAAGTTTCAGCTGAGGGTCTTGTTTATGGGAAATTCCTTCGTAAAATGTAACTATGGAAACTTAATACTGTGTAATGCGCTTTAAGTTTTTTCATTAGTTTTTCTTTGATGTATACCGACATTGTAATTATTGTAAATATACATGAAATACAATTTTTCCAATAAGAGTTAAAATATTATGAGTGTATTGTATGTACCAAAATCCACACAGGGAAATAGTTTCTCCTTCATAGAACTAGAAAGCCAAAAGGCTTAGAGATTCCTTGCCATATGATTGAAAACATGGATACCCACATGACAAGTATGAGATCTCTCACAGTTATCTTACTTGAGATACGTTTATAAGGTCAAAACCTTTCGAAATCTTGTGACCCAAAATGACCTTTCACCTCCACTTAAAACTATAGTGATCACCTATCTTATATAGCCACATGATAAATATGGACAATTCACAGGTCAAGTATGAGATCCTTCACAGTTATTCTCCTTAAAGTATCACATTTACCAGGTTTTGACCCTTTGTGACTTGAAGTGACCTTTGACCTCTGCAAAAAATGATAGGGATAATCTACTCAATATTAGCAATCCACACATTAAGTATGAGATCCCTCACAGTTATCCACCTTGAGATATTTGTGCTTACAAGGTTTTAACCTTTTGACCTCTGGTGACCCCAAATGATCTTTGACCTGTACTAAAACAAATAGGAAGTACTTCCTCAACACAAACCACATGTCAAGCGTGAGATCCCTCACAGCTATCCTTCTGGAGATAGTGTTTACAAGGTTTTGACCTTTTAGCCTCTCGAGACCCCAAATGACCTTTTGACCTACACCAAAACATTAGGGATCTACTCAACATGGGCAATGCAAATGCTAAGTATGGTATCCCTCAAGTTAGATGGGATTTAACGACACACCAACACGACTGTGTTATATAGTGTCACCTAGAAAAGAAAAGGGTGCATTGTACAATTAACTAAAAAAAGTTGGGGTCAAATTCCACTAAATGGTCCAGGCAAATGCAGGAGTCATGTCAAAAATTTCTATACAGTTTACTTTCCTTGAGAAAGTCCAAAATAAGGGAAGTATCTGTATGCTCAAATAAAGTTTTCTGGTCTGGCACAGCGTAGTACTTTTGGCGAATATGGGATTATTCATAACAGTCAAGGAGAATGTGACTGACGGTGACAGCACAATCACAGGGTATACAATATGGTCTCTCATCCCTGTGAAGTAAATAGGCATGTGTAAGGTAAGTGTGCCAGACCAATGCAAGCCCTAGTCAGAACTAAATCATCTCTCTGTTTACTGGGGGCTCCATGTCCCCCAGTTCCGACCGTTGGTTTAACTCGGTACAATTTGTTTTCAGGAAAGGAATCCCACAGTTCTTGCCATTTCATTTTACAAAACCATTGATCTTAGGGCGGTAATCAGTGTGAGGCAAGCAGAGACTGGTGACTTCCATCTGTAGTGCTTCTTTATAGCAAGTGCATCGACTTTTTCATTTCCTTGTATGACCATGTGACTTGGGACCCATGCTAGCACAACCGATTTTTGTAGTTGAACCAAACTGGAGTAAGCTTCACGGAGAGCATACTGAAGGGTGTTTTAGCTCATGGCCTTTTAGTGCTAAAAGGCTTGATAGCGAGTCTGTGAACACAATGAACTGGTGACCGTCTGAGGTTTTAATCAGATGGAATGTCATCTTTAGTGCCTGGAGTTCAGCAGTGAATATTGATGCATCATCGGTATCCCTCAAAGTTACCCTTCTTGAGATATAGTCTTTACAAAGTTTTGACCATTTGACCTCTAGTGAACCCAAATGACCTTTGACCTCCAGTAAAAGTACTATGGATCTTGGACTCAATGTAGACAAATGAGCATGCCAAGTATGAGTTAGATGAGGTTTTACTGCTCAGCCAAGTATGAGATCCATCACATTTACCCTTCAGAGTGTTTACATTCTGACCATTTGACCTCTGGTGACCCCAAATGACCTTTGACCTCCACCGAAAACAACAGAGATCATATAGGCATTCTACATGCTAAATAAAAGCTCTCTCACAGTTACCCCTGAGATGTTTACAAGGTTTTGACTGTTTGACCTCTGGTGACCCCAAATGACCTTTTAAATGTTTTGGCCATAACCTTCATTTGGCGGTGAACAAATCTTGGAAGAACGAACCCTGCACCACACGGACTGTTAGTGTGTGCAGAAGTATTTTCAGCCAGTTCTCACATTCTTGGCATACAAGGAGAGACCTTGCTAAATACCAAGAAGAGCTTAGACTGAAGACAAAGGCATTAATCACTGTAATTACTTTGATCAGTTTGCATGCAATCATTCCCTTTCTGATAAAACTTACATGGCACAATTGCTGGGAAAACTCACTAGGTATCACATCTGATATGTTTTGGTGTGCAGTCTAGTCAAGACTTTATAGTTGCCAGCCCAGTTTCCACACATTTCCATGACATTATAGTTTTGCCGATTCTTTTAAAATCCCAGTGGGAGATAACTTAGTTATCCTACACCCTAGGATCCTACCCCCAACTATAGCTAATGAAAACAGTCCCCCAAACGTACCAAATTTGAATATTACATTACTATAGAAAGTTTAAAGGTATATCATTTAATAACAACACTAAGTTATAGTACTGTAAGTGCTGCTTCAAGTGCTCCTGTTTTTCATTTTTACTTGAAGGAGAACGCTACACGCTGGGGTTCACGACAGGCCATGATCCATAGGCTGCTAGATCAGGAACAGCCAGTTCGATCCCAAATGCTCGCATTTGTTACATACCTGGCAGGACAAACGTCCTAGAAAGTATGGACAAAACTCTAGAACCAGTGTCCAAATTCACAGATCTTATTTCTGGTGAAGACCATGTGACTAGCAGCACTATTTTACCAACATTACATTAACCCTTTTTGAAGCTGATATTATGGCTGCTAAAGAGGAAAAAACAGAGCTCACAGCTGAAATGAAAGGCAAAATACTAGCTGACATAAAGGAACGGTACGAAGGAAAACCCTTCACGGCTCTTCTGGAGAATTCAACCTTCCTCAATCCACAATACATGACAGACTATATGGAGA
Organism: Holothuria glaberrima; assembly: GCA_009936505.3. Lineage (NCBI taxonomy): Eukaryota > Metazoa > Echinodermata > Holothuroidea > Aspidochirotida > Holothuriidae > Holothuria > Holothuria glaberrima. The sequence goes on from WURT03045532.1 coordinate 10,630, forward strand.
ATGAGAGAGGTGGAAGAGGTCAAATCAAGTATAGTCGAGGAAGGGCCAAATGTATCACGGATAAGATCCCAAATCCCCACGTGAGGGGGTTTCTGACACAGAGGAACCACAGCCAGTTCAACAGTCAAACAAAAGAAAGTTCGGACATGTTAGCTAAAGCTAAAAAAGGGAGCCAGGCAGCAGTGGTATTAAGCCAAGTACAAACTGACAAAGACATTTTGAAAAAAGAAATCAATGGCTATATGAGCCTAGGCTTGCTCTTCTCGCATGAAAATATTTGTGTGTGTGTGGTTCAAGTTGTCATCAGAAAGACTGTTCAGTGCAGCTGGTGATATTGTGAGCCCAACTCGAAACCGGCTCAAATCTGAAAAAGTCAGAATGTATGTTTCTTGCGAAGAACTTAAAATAAAGTTGGTTTGAGTCTTAGTAGTCAGTATTCAGCAGTACTGAACCCAACCTTTGTCATGCATTCTCTGTTCTAAAGTAGTATTGTTACTTTCACTTTTTGTCTTTAAGTTTAAGCTATGATGGTTTAACTTCTAATTCTTAGTGAGTTCATTCTTCATATCATTTCATAGGCCTTAAAAAGCTATAATAAGTGTGGATCTGGGGCTATAAGGGTCAAAATTGGTAGGGGCTGGAGAAATGGGATACAGTATTTTTATTGATCATTTCAGTTGTCCTAACTAATTGTTATGTTCCTTGTCAACTGAGCTGAACATCAGAGGATGTGATTTACCTGCAGCAATTTGGGTATGTCTACTTATTTTGTCTCTTCCTTTCAACCTATTAAGCATACCAGCTGGGCCGGTTGCCGACATTCAAAGTTTGCTATCATTTTCGATCGGATGTTTTCCGTCATACTGAAAAACTCTCTTACAGTACACTGTGTACACTAATTGTATCATACTTATACTGTGTGCATAGGCATACAGTTACCTAGTACATACGTTCAAAGCGAAATACCGAGATTTGTGTGTTCTTGGATTTCTACAATGTTGCACTCTGTGCAAAAGCGGTATAATGGCCGGGCAGAGCTAGTCTTCATCTTATGAAGACCATGTGATAGACCAATATCAATCACAGCTGAGAATTTTGCACTGTAACTCAAGGAAAGTTTTCTGCACCATTTATTGCCATACTGTGGTGCTTTGCTGGCTTGCTGCCTACCACGTTTGTCACCCATGTCTGCCCTGCCATCTGTACAGTCAGTTTAGTACTGTCCACTTGAAACGCGTCGTACCAGTGTCGTAACGTTCATAGTAAGCTGCGGACGATCCGATTGTGGAGGGAAAAATCTTGAAAATTCCCAACGATTTCTCATTTGCTTTATAATTATTACAAGTGTTAAACAATTAGTATGCTTGTCTCTTTACTTTCCAAATAACAGTATCGAACAGCTCCCTATATGAAAATTTTCTTTCACAAATCATTATGGTGTTGTAGTGAAGGTAAATACCCCTACATTATAAATGGATGAGTCCAAACAGGCCACTGAAGCAATGTCAGGAAGTAAAATAACGATTTGTAATGATTTTAGTTTATAAGTTTGCATGGAGTTAATACACTTGTCTTTTAATTTAACTTTTGAAACAATTTTGAACCATTGCAACAGTTTGATGTGCTATAATTAAAATGATGGTTTCATAATATTTGTGTCCATGTTTCAATATATATGCTGAACTTCACTGTTCCCAAATGTTACTGCAACATTATTTTAAACCATGTTCTCAAAAAATATGATAGCAGCGTGGAAGTTAAGCCCTGCAAGGGTTCTGTGTTTGGGGTTCATGGATTAAAACGTCCCCCAGGATACCGCACCTATAAGTATGTAAAGACAGATGTGTTGGTTAGGAGCTGAGCAATTCACACGATGTGTACAAATCATACTTTTCAACCAGCAGTTCTCATGGACAAGGCTACAAGGGTGCCGTGCTTGGAGTATTTTGCATAAGCTTTTTCCCGCCTGACTGTGACAACCAAGAGTTGCTAACCGGTACTGTCATCGATACCGACTCTGTGTAACTAGCGGTACCGGTACCAAAATTTCATGGTACCGCCCAACTACCCCAAAATCATACAAATATAGGATATAAAGGATTTTTTGAAATTAA
>WURT03045554.1:0-14539 GCA_009936505.3 Holothuria glaberrima
TGAATATTGAGGGTAAACCAATGAGTTATTCTGCATAAATTTAGGAAATAAGTAACAAAAATATTGTTACATGATTGCTAGGAGCCATTCCTGAACTAATGTACCGGGGTACGCTCCTTCAAATTCTGAAATTATGGGACTGTATTTTCCCTTTTATATTCCATTTTCATCTTCACAATATCGTAAATACCCACGAACTTTCCGGGGCTAACTACCGGGGCGTTGCCTCTGGATTCGACCACAGTCATAATAATGACGACGTTTGTGACTCCCTGTCAAGAATAATTAGGAACTAAGGGACTAAGCAACAGTATCCCTCCCTTTAGACTTCTTAGCAGTTCTCTGTGGTTTCCGCCACATGCACTAGCCGCGGTTAGGAATTCCGTCTTCTCTGCCGCTCTGTGGGTGATATCCCTTGAGTATGAATGGAACGATACACTACACAAAAAATGCAAAAATCAGTTTTTCTTATTTCTAGTTTTAGGATTTCAGTACTCACAAAATATGAATATATTTGTATTAATTTGATAAAAGGTACAAGGATGTCTTCACACAAGCATATACAAAATCATATTTAAAACAGATTTACATCGTAAAAAGTTACATTTTCACGTAATATTTCCATATGTCCTGTATTTGTCGTAACCTGCGACTAAAAGAGTTTATTATAAGCCTTACATATTTTTAACAAAATGATTCTTGTAAACCCAAACCATTACAATGGTCTGAAGACATTTGTCTGTCTTGGCCCAATACGGATTCGTAAAATCAAAAAGACTGTATTTGTGCGACATATCTTTGTGTTGTATTAAAATTCTCTATTCACCATTGTATCTTCCTCGCTGAATTTTCTTAAAAATAAAAAAAAAAAGCTTGAACGTTTACGTGGATTTCGAATTATTCTACTGTTTAAACTCAGGGAGCGCATTACTTATCAACACCCAAAACGCAAGATATATTTTGACCGTAAGAAATGCACATTGTGGTGCTGTAACGTGTCCGTGCTAAAAACTAAACAGCGCCACAGTTTGAAAAGCTCATTTTGTCTGTGTAAAAACTACATAGCGCCACCACAACGAATTTTGTATTCAATCGGCTAGGTAACTAGGTTGGCGTGGAATTCCGAGCAATCCTGTAGCGTATCCATTGAATTGGCTTTCTTGAAATGATTCCTCCACATGCTGTGATATAAAACTGGCACGTGATTTCTCAGAGTCATGAATATTGTAATACCAGCTTCCATTGTGGTGTATTGTATTGACTAGATATAGTTGTCGCTTTGACACAAGCACAGCTACGTTTAGGAAATAAACTGCTTACACAAAGGATGATATATTTCGAGACTACTTCAGATATTCCACAATTTATCGTACATTAATAAAAAAGTAAGGATAGAAAAAGGATGAATGGAGAAGTTCCACTAATGTGACGACTATACGGATCGTAACAATCTCCTTTTTGTAGTAGAAAGCTCTAAAAGGTAAATTCAAGTTACTATGATAGTTTTGCACCAACAATGTTGCATACAATTAACATTCCTGAAGGTTCTTTGAAAAAAGTGTACTTGCAATAAATAAGTGACGGTTCGAAAAAATGATTTTTTAAAAACTTGATTAATTAGCTCACATGGACCCATTCTGAAGAAAAGATCTGAATAATTATTTTTTTTTTTTTAATTTTTAATTTTGGTACTGATACAGTAGAAGATTGTATAGATCTCATGAAACATCAAATGGTCCAAAGCTTAAAGTCAATCTTCACGTAAATAAAAATAAATAAGATAACAAAAACATCACGTGAGAACCACGTGATAATCCTAATCTGGAATGTAAACAAGACTCATTGAGCTATTTTAACACGACGTTTGTTAAGTTTTACGCAGTGACTGACGTATCGGCAAAGGCACAAAGAGAACAAATTACGAACTGACCAACAGGAAATCATCTCTTTAATATTCATTCATACGTAATCAATCAATGCCGAGGAGCTCCTTCCTCGTTCCATTGCCCCATAATAAACTGAAAACCTTTAACGAATTTTATTGCTTTAATTTCACAGAGATACATAGATTGAACAAAAAAGGTAACAACCTGGGTATACTAAAAATTCTTTCCTCATATTAGACATGAAAATGCTTTTGCCTGTGACATTAATATTTAGCGAAAGTGAATAAAAGGTTTGTATTACTTAGAGTCTAACTCATCAAAAAACTATGAAATTTCAAATATTGCCTTCCCAGCTGGTTTCCATTCTCCCAACAAAGTTTGTTTATACCCCCTTCTCCCAGTGGTCTAGCTAAGGGGAGGGGCTTGGGAAGAAAGCTCCTACAAGGCTCTCGCCCTCCAGACCTGCAGGAAAGTTCAAGAGTAAAAATCTATGTTGGATCCCACGGAGCCTCAATAAAGAATTTCAGACAGCGCCACTGACTCCTCCAATGTCAACAATTCTCTGTTCACCCCAACTCCGACAAAGTCATTGCCCGAGGACAATCTTTCTATCTATTAAACTTTCTAGCCTAAGTTCCTCCAAAATTTACTTTCATGTTATATGAGTATCCTCAGCCTAGGCCAATAGCTTCCTTTAAAAAGTTTTAAGTTGCCCTTGACTCAACGCACTTTTACACATTTGGTCCCCGGAAAAAAAATTTTCGTCCCTCCTGAAAGCCATTTCGCCCTCCTTCAGTACTTTGTCTGGCTCCTGGCTTTTTCAGCCCCTCTGCTTTGCAATGTTATTTTTTGACCTGTCACAAAAGAAGACAAGGTGGACTTCCTAGACGAAGGTGCCATGACCCCTCTCCCCACATGGTGTCACCCCTACAAAGTACAGGGGACCTATTCACAGAATTTAGGCATGCTACTGTCTGTTTATTTTGGGATGATGAGAGAGATTCCTTGAGCACAATGAACATATCTGTACAATTCGAGGACTTGCCTCAACTTTAACGTTGAGCTAATAATTCACCCACTCAGATAAAACTACTCAATGACACGTTCAAAGAAATAATTCACATGCAAAAACTATTTAGCTGAGGCCAGAATTGTCTTTACATGTTCTCGATGCCATGAGAATAATTTCAGAGACAATTTCGGCACGACCCGTCTAGACAAGGCTCAGTTACTTTGTAAATGTATTATCTCTCATTTGAGTCACTAAGCTGTGTAACAATCATCTTCATCTTAAAGAAAGATAACAGTTGACCAAAATTTATTTTCGAAATCTGCTAAATCTTACAAAATCTTACTTTGCTCACAAGTATCTTTCATTGTGTTTCTGTATAAAAAATATCGAATATTGAAGGTAAACCAAAGAATTATTCTGCATGATTTTAACAAATAAGTAACAAATATACTGTCACATGATTGATAGGATCCATTCCTGAATTAGGATGATTCAAATGGGGGGGGGGGGCTGCATTTTTCCTTTAAAGATTTGCATACGTCATTGACCAATCAGCGTGGCTAACGTACGTTTAAAGGTGAAGTTTATATTGTCGGGGTCAGATAAACGTCACTTAGGCATACATAGTAACATAGCAACGTGAGTGAGTGAAAATAATAACCAAAGCTGCTGAGCTATTGCAGTCAAGTGGTTATATTTATCCTAGTAGCATAGAGCGCAATGTGTTCGTGAGATCACCCTCTCCGAACCCAACAATTCGTTTGTTTTACTGTCAGCACAAAAACGGGTGACCCTAAACATGCTTTAAAGATGTAACGATGACTGAAATTTGTAAAAAAAAATAATATTCATCACATGATTGATGACGTAAACAGGATTACCCTGCCTGCTTAGACTGAGGATTTACTTTAGTTACAACAACCGAACGGGACGGTATATAAGGCAAATTTATTCCAGTGTGGGCGTCAAGCTGACAAGTGTGAAAATACGCAAGGAAGTCCGAGGACTTACAAGACTCCTTTGAATAGGTCTGCTGTTGAGTCAACGTAAACAGAACAATTTAAACATCTATTGAGAATATTGTGCCTTGAACAACTTTCGTGTTTCGTTCATTTGGCTTTAATCTTTCATTTTTTCTGGACGAAGTCCGTTTTATTTGAAGTACAATAACGCTGTCATATTTTGTTCCAAATCACCGTTTTAATCAGAAGGTTTGACACTACTTTTTGCAAGAGCGCAGCATCTTTAAAGGTTGAGTGACATACCACCAAAAAGAGTTGTTTCCCTTGTCAGTTAAAGAAGTAAGTCCTCCAATGTAAGGTCCGTTAAAAGTATTTCAATATCTTTTACCATTTTAAAAATATACGTCTTCAAAGTTCGATGGTTTTTGAAGAAACTCACTGGCTATGCAAAAATAATAATGTGGAGTATTGCACAGTGTTAAGATTTCTTTTGTTAACCCTTTATAAGTTATCTCTTAATTACTGATCAGATAGATTAAAGTTTGTTAAGTGATATCAATGTTTCTGAAGGAAAGAATTTTAACTTTCATAATAAGCCCCTCATAGGATAACAATGCTACCATTGTCCTTGAAATTTAGGTTAAAAAAACAAAGGCTAACATGAGCCATATATGGTATGTCCATCTCATGATGTCACATATATGCATCTTAGCTCATGTTTATTTATGATACAAGTGTGAAATAGAAATTACCCTGTAAAATGGTCTATATTTGATGGATTTCAATGGAAATTGCAGCTATTTTCTGGATATTCAATGCTTTTTACATTAAATATCCAATTATGTTATTTTCATGTCACATGACCTTTAAAGAGAGCACTTCATAGTAAGCGTACGATATAACTGTCAATTGGAAGAATTAGGGAGGGGGTGACCATTGGTGCCCGACAAAATGCCACAAGTTTCCCGAAATATGGCAGTTTTTGCCTGAAAGTAGCAAATATTCGGCCTAAATGGTAAGGGGGTGTAGCCCTCAGCCCCAGCCGCGCACGCCTATGAACTCTGCAAATGGCTTCCATATAGGCTAGAAATATAACTACAGATTATTTTGCGATCTCTGTCTTCGTCCATCTTAAAAATGGACGTGGACTTGGCATCCGTGGGTGGTACCTCCATGGTAATAAACAGATCGTTCAGTAACGCGTAGGGACAGACGTTCTACAGCCAACCTTCACTAAATATCTGATGTTATAAACAGTACACATGTATTAGTATGGTAGTCTTGCATGTATACATCGGCAATTTTGCATAAACGTATACTATAGATGTCTTCAATTGGTATTGGTGACACCAATGCAAGACATCCACAGAAATGACCATGCTGTTGGTGATAGATTATGCACAGAATGCGTGATAATGGTAGTACTTTTAGTAGAACCATAAAAAAATTGTGCTACAATGAACGATTGACGGTCAAAATATTCACTGATCGAGCACCACGTTTTGTTACAATAAACTCGTTTCTTCAGTGCATTCGGTTATATGGGAGAAACGCAAGAATTATTCGTAAATCACTCGTGAAAATATGTCTCCAGTATCCCTTCGACTTCACTTGGGCACACCGCGTTGGTGTCTTCCGTCTTACGTCATGGCTGGTCTAGTCATATCTTCCATCACCCGCTTCTTAAAGGCTAATTTTGTGTTGTAAGAGTGTGGCTCATTCACAGTAGTACACACGCCAAACTGTGCGTAACGTTACCACTTGTCTCTTGGGCATTGGCTCTTCCGTCGGAGAGGGTGTGTCGGTGACCTACGTCGTTCTCATTAGCATCGGTTGTTCCTTTGATGTCTGATAATGAGTGTCCATCAAGACTGGATTCCGTCGCTTGGATACTAACGTTCATCATATCCGGCTTCTGTCTAATCATCCCGTGTACGGGACAAATGCACGATGTTGGGGTATCGACGCCATCTTCTAATGTTCTGTCACTATCCCCCTCATTATGACCGTTTAAAACATCATCCTCTCTATTTTCGGCAGGGGAGTCCTGATTTTCATTTAGCAGTGGTGTCATTGTTCTTTCTAAATCTTCAAACCCCACAGGGGTGTAAATCGGTGAACTAAAGAGTGAGCCACTTCGAGGTCTCTGATCAAGAGATTCTACCGCCATGGTGTCCATTCGTGATCCAGGAATGCTCCTGACAAGGAACGAAAAGAACAAGATGTGTTAAGCAACAAAACCACCGGAGAAATCAGAGTCTGCAACGTATGAGCCCTTAAACGAGCAAGTAAAGAACCAATCAACAAACCAACCAAACAAGCAGACACACAAACAAACAAACGAACAAACAAACAAACAAACAAACAAACAAACAAAAGAGCCTATCACCACGGAGAATTAGGCGCGAAAAACAAAAGAAATCACATCTTTTCATGGGTGAAAAATGGCAAACCGACGTATCTAGAACACCTTGGACACATAACTTGGTTTGACAAGGTTGATACCCATTTTTCTACTCTCCTGTATTTTCAAGCTTCAGCTTTTGTCCCCAAATATTTTGTAATTTCAGTTTTATAAGCCTCTCCACTGGGTGAAAATCTGTGCCACTAATCAGGCCAAGTATAACATGAAGTTCACTTTTGCCATTGTCTCTAGAAAACACATTTTCAAGCAAAATACTTTGGATAAACCGTGGGAGGCACTTGTGATAACCTGCCGATATAAGTAACTCAGTGACGCAAGTTTTTTTTTTATTTATTTATTTTTTCTTTTTTTGTGACAGAAAAGCACATTACATTTTGCAATGAACAAATTTGCATGCGAAGTGTAAATATGGTAAAACATTTTCAGGTGTCACTATCGTGCAGCACGTGTTCAACTCGCAGGGCGGAAAGTTTGTGATACCATATCTTTAAAGGTATAGTCAGAAGGAAGAGAAATCGCTATCAATCATAAGAAAGTGAAACATGTCAGAAGCACTGGAAATCCTTTCAAGGATATAGAAATAATATTTCTACCAAAGTAGTTTATGTATCTATTTTCGTGCAACAAATTATTCGGAAAATGTCATGAACCGTTAAAATAAAACCGTTAGCCTATATAAAGTTGCACTTTTCATCAAAAGTGCACTTACAGTTTAAAATTACAATACATATTTCAGAGTATTGAAAAAAAAAGAATATCATACAGGCAACACGGATCTTCATGGCTTTTACCATTCCTGAGATGTAAAATGTTGAAATTTATTCTGTCCTTCTTGTGCAATTCACAATATCTGCTTTTGTTTCGTTTTGAAATTAAAATGTTAATGTGACCATTGTAAGGTACGGTGTTCTTGCTTACAATAGTTTAAGAAGAGGGCTTGCATAGTAATGTCACTCTGTAACAAAAAGACATTGATTGCATTTTGGCCAAGTGAAGTAGCTTTCGAAAAAAAGACTAATCGGAGTTGCAGAAGAGTGCAAAAATTATTGCGCAATCTACTAACAATTTTAACTGATTTCAAAAACTTCAAGATACTATATCTCAGCACAGAAACGCCCTGTGAACGGTGCAGATAGGAGTGGATCAATGAAACTAATCATTTAAGTTTTGTAACATCTGCTTTTTGAAATTTTAGACTTGAGGTCCACTTAAGATAAGTCATTTTCACTTACTTGACAAACTATAATTGGATACATAGATGCATGAAATGTGTAAACAAATGGGTGCATGAAATGAGCTACAACATTGAATGTACCGCATTGTCAAAGCATCTCTCTCATGAAAAATGGAGGAGAGAAGTCTGAGGCTATTCTGCTGTCTGGTTGTGACGTCACGATCATAAAACTTAACGGATCTTGCCATAACCACTGGCTCACGATCTCTTATGGTGAACATAAACTAACAACCATGGACGTAATTTCTGCTTATTCCAAATAAGCAAGGAGTTCCCAGCCTCAGCAAAAGCGAAAATCGGCGCCGGGTGGGTGCCCATCCCCTCCCCCGACGTGGAAGGCTTCCCCTTATGGGGGAAATTCCAATTTCGTTGGAAAACTAGTAGATATGACAAAGTATGTAATGTTCGGCAACAGCAAGTAGCCCCGCAATTTACTTGGACAGATTCTTCCATAAAACCATAAAATTTCCATTTTTTCACAAAATCCTAAACTTACTTCGATCAAAACGAAAATTTTTTGACGCCCAAGGTGGGCCGTAAGTTATGGCTCCGCTGAACTTTCGGCAAAGCGTCGTCGTTGTAGGGGCCTAAGGTTGCGATCATTCCCCACAACAATGACATGTTTGTCCTCACCCCCGTCGGGCAAATCCTGGCACCAGTTCCTTTGATTAAGAACTTACCTCACTTTCACTTTTTTGGGGTGGGTGCGAAATGGCCCCCAGTCGTTAAGTGAAAATGCAAAAATGGCGGCAATAATCACATTTAAGTATGGCAAGTTCCATAGGCGTAGGAAGCTTTTAGAGATAAGGGGGATGAACTTTGTTTCGGATCGCCGTCCTGGGGGAGAGTGAAAGGGTAGGGGGAAAGTTTTGGATATTTGAGGGTTTTTAGATGCAATTTTGTGCATCATTTTGGACAAATTTTAAGGTTAATTACTGCAATTTTTTGACATTTCTTACAGCAGAGATACAAAAAGGGTTTTCGTCCTTAGAAAGTGGGGTGCTGAAGCATACTTCCGCCCTCCACAAATTTCGCTGGGGGCTTGCGCCCCAGCCCTCAGCTTTCTTCGCCCTTAGCAAGTTCATATAAAACAGATGACCATGTGCAACTTTCTTTTGTTAAAAGGAGCGAGCACGTGGCTACAGCGACAAAACCTATTTATTCTTAATCATGGAGCTAATACAGGGGTGTATCCAGGAATTTTCAATAGAGGGGTGCAAGGTTTGATTGATCGCTGTCCTGGGAGGAGGGGTCTAAGGAGGGGGTGTCTCCATCTCCTTTGGAAAATTTTTGCTTTTGGAAGACGGCTGAGATGCAAAATGGTGCTATATTTGACACATTTTGAAGCATTTTCTGTTTTTGACTCATCCCTTTTCACGCTTGACGGCCAATGGGGGGGGGGGAGGGGAGGGAGGGACTGTTGAGCACCCTGGATCCGCCACTGGCTAATACTTGGTCCATGTAGTAGCTCCATGATCTTATCGATTGATTGACTCACTCCTTCAACCACAGTCAAAGTGTCTATTGCACAGAGGTACATCAAGCAAAACGTGTACATTGAAGCACCCACCAGTCAGCTCTGTGACTTACACACCAGTCAGACCTGACTTGGGGAACAGTTTGTATTTTTGTCATGTATGTAAGTCACATAGGTGACTAACAACAGAACAATATCCTTACACTTCTATAATGAATGTAACAATTGGCTTACAATGACTCATCCATGAGTCCTTTAAAGTGACAGACATTGGTGGTAAGTTGACTCAACATTTAGTCAACGAGTAGTTGTCGTTTTTCAGTGACCCACAGTGACCAACCTTTGAATTAATGGCCACATAGTGAGGTGAGCCATTCCACTGATAAGTTAATACTGAGACTGGCCTCAGCATGTGACGTCACACTAGAACAGCTACTGCGGTAAAAGTATTCATCGGTTGCTTATCAACATTCAGCACATAAAACTTTGGACTGATTTTACATAACGTAGAGGAAAATATGAAGATTACAAGACAATTGAAGCGCACATGATGTCCATACATGACTAATGACGTTATGAGTGAAGAAAACAGCGCCCTCAAACTAAAAGTAAACAAGCGGTAATCAATCAAAATTCGAATGTCCTGGACTCGACATAAATAGTCAAAGCTAAGACGATAGTGCACAGAACTTGGTGTATTTTTTTATAATTAAGAGAAGTTTATTTTTGCTAGGGAAAAGTTCTCATAAAAGGATAGAGTTTAAATCGAATGGGGTAACGGACCAACCAATGCGAAAGATACGATTTCAAGTTGAAAAAACAAAAAAATTTTCAAAATTCCCTAAAATAAAGAAGAGGATTCCAATAGGAAACATTTGTCTACCAGAACACACAAAGGCTAAGTGATTCCTTGCCGAAACTAGATGCTTTGTTTCACGGAAGGTTATCCCCAAAATTAGTCCTTCTTGAATATATCATTTACGATGTTTTCACAATTTGACCTCTGCTGAGCTCACATGACCAATGAACACCAGCCAAAATTGAATAACAAAAACTAAATAAAAGGAGGTATCTTGGAATGGGTTCGAACCCAGGCCGTCTGATTGGGAAACCGAGAACTATTCCACCATACCATTAAAGAACTCGGTACCGGTACACGTATGGTATTTCTAATCATACTGCAATCACAGCATTATTAACACGTTGTTCATAATGAGACAAATAAAATCAGGACTATTACTGTAACACTTATGTTTATGAAAAATAGGTTTTATTCTCTATAATTTTATCTTTGGAAAGATGCAAAAATTCAGCCCTAACTTTTCGTTGCTAACGAAACTCCGGGCACAATTTACAGTGCCGCCCACTGTTAAGCTCACATAGTTTACAAGGTGTTCGTAGTTTTACCTCTCGGATGACCTCAGATGGCCTTCGACCTCCAACAAACCCATAATGTGCTTTCTCTTTTAAAGAGGAGGAGGTATACACCTACTTTGTAAGATATCGTAACTTGCCTCACATAAATTTGAACTCTATCTAAAAGATAAGGGTTCATGTTCTGAATAAAAGGCATCTACATGCAAAGTATGAAAATCATCAATGCTTCCTACCTTGCGGTATCGTGTTTACAAAATTTTTGGACTTTTACCTCTGATGACCTCACATGACCTTGTGAAGCAACGGGGGTGTGTATTTGGTGGGTGGGGTTGAAAGACTCAAATACAAAAAACAATGCTCCCAAATCACCTGTTTTGAGGAAATTATTTCAACTTCACTTTCTTCCCCTGACATGCAATCCTCTTTACAGAGGAACGCCTTGAGGGGGATTCCTGGACCCACGCCAGTTAGAGGGGGCTTCCCAATCCGCCGGAACCTCTGGCTTTATTGGGTTAGTTTGGTCTAGACACCCTCTTTCGCCTGATGGAGACTACAGTGTGTCTTGCGAGCCACGTTCTTTGTATAGGACGTTCGATTACGCCATTCCTTTTGTTTTCAAAAGCACATGACCCCAAACGGGTCACCAAAGGACTCACTTAAAATTTAAGTCAAATAGTGACTCCAGGACTATCACTTTGAACCAATTGGGAATAAAATTAACTCAAAAGGACATGACTTAAAGGGACCGAGAAGGTCAACACGCAGACAACCCTGTGAAAGTGTAAGGACTGCCTTGTATCTTTTTTATCGACTCAGTTGTTGTTTGTAGGAAGTGACGTCACACACCACCCGCCCCATTATTCCAGTGATCCAATGAGTGTTTTATCGGAAAGAATGACAGATGGCTGATAAAGAGATGATGGTTGAAGAGCGATTTAGAAAAGAAATCCGGGTAATAAACTAACCAGTTCTATCTGATGTTTCTTTACTGATAAATTAACATCTCATGGCAGCACCCTGTCTTGCAATACTGCGAGTCAGAACAAAATGGAAGCGAAATTTACTTTCGAAAAAAGCTGACGACCTATGCATATTCATAACACAAACTTAAAGCAAACTTCTTCATAATTGCATATGAAGAAAAAAACGATGGACTTCAAAGTAAGCTTGTGCCTATACATGTAATTATTGGTTGGAAATGTATACTCTTCAAGAAATAATGTATTACACAAGTACATAATATTCAAAAGGTTCCGTAACCATCTGAAAATTATACAGCTTGAGAAGAGGGCGCTCTTTCAAAATAATGGAGCGTGACTGAAAGCTAAATAATATTAATTCGCAATACTACTGTACTTTCTGTGGAAGTTGGTCCTTTTAAGCATAGGAACCTAGCTCTGAAGGGACACAACAAAAATTGTAGTTTGACTTCCATGGAAGGCAAAATATTACTTTTTATGTTCGTTTTTCAAATTGCGCCCTACCATTGTTCAAAGAAGTTAGTATTTTTCCAAATAAGAGTTCACTGGGTGTAAGTTAAGTAATTTTATCATGGCGTAGGTCTTATCATCCAAGTGAATTTCTGTATGTTCACTCAAAATTGTACAACGATAACAACTTGGAACAAAGAGAACAATTTTCTCGGAAACAAAAACACATAGTCAGACATAAGCACTATAGATAACATCACGTGACAACTTTAAGGTGGAACATGTATACTACAAAACCTCTCAATCGTGAGAAACCATACCTTCTTAGGATTGGTGAATCTGCTAAAGAGGAACTTCTTGATCTCCCTCCATTTTTATCAACATCCTCTTTCCCCAAATCGCAAGGGTCTCTCATTCCGTCTGGTAGTGACTTGCCGGTCAACCAGTAGGTCTTCATGTTCCCCTTTCCCTGGTAATTCAGGAAAAAAACACATTTTGTGACATGAAATGATATGTAATTTTGCTCACGGCGATGCGTTACAAGTAAAGCCTCATGATTTGGCGGGAAATATTGTATCAGAAATTATACACGGTGTCAGTTAATAGTATTAGGGAACAGGCTAAAATCTTGTCAAATATTTGACTAGATGTGGTTCAAAGTGGGCCAGGTGGGGTTAAAAATATGAACCGATTAGGTTCCGCATGTGTGAGAAGTCTAGTCAAACGTTTGACTTGATTAGAGTTGCGCCCCAATTGATTGGATACTTTTCAGACTTGAATATACGGCACTGTTAAAGTGATACATGTTGCTTTGGTGACAGTCCTGTTGCTGTGGGAGCGAAAATGGAACTACGCATGTACTTGCAGTCCTGTCATTAAACGCTTCACATTTTGCACAGCTTAGCGTGCACTACTGTAGTGTTGTACAGGAGAAGGTGACAAAATTTAAGCCACGGAAGAGTGGTAGGGTGGGGGTGGAGAAGAGAGTAGCCGGTTCACTTTTGAAAGACAATTAATTGACATTTTGAGTAGGCTGTTGGAAATTTTATACGGTAAACAAATACAAGCTTTCCGAATAGAACCAAACTGTTTTAGTACATGGTATTGGCTTTGTGGCATATTGCCCCAGTATGTTGATACGGGAATTTTCCAAAGAGGGGGGAGGGGGCTCATAAGAGGGCACGGAGAGATATGGGATCAGATTGGAACAAAATAAACGTTTCAGACACAGATTTGTCACTGAAGTTCTGCGACTTACAAGCGTGGAACATCAACATAGCCTTCAGCAAATACCGGTAGGCGTCGCAACACTCTAGTTTGCAGGAAATCTCACTCTAAAACTTATTTATCACTACTACAGGTCTGCGTCTACCATATGGGTAGAGGGGAAAGCACGATGGGGGTTGGGAGCCACATTAAAGGGAATGGGGGGCCCTACCTCCATAAATCTGATATTTGCTTGCTCGAAAACTTTGCACAATGTTCGACAAATGCACTCAAAAAAAAAAAATCTTGCGTGGTATTCACACAATAATAGAAGACAATTGTTACATAAAAGTTATTGAAGTAGAACTGATAACGTGACATAAAATTAAACTTCCACAAATTTCATTCGGAAAGCAAACCATCGCTGCATATAATCCTACCGGGACTCGAGTTAAAATGTACATCAAATATTAACTATGAGATCCGATGACATTTCAAAATCCATCATAAAACTCCATTACGTACAGCAGTGTAAGGTGATTATTGATACTAAAAAAAGAAGGCAATTATGGAAAAACAGGAATGATCAATTACTCCTCCTCTACATAATTGATTATAAATGACAAAAATGTCATTTGCTGAATTCGATTGTTTGCCAAGGCAAAGTGCAAATTTACCAATTGTAGCTTGGACGCTAAGACACAAGGAACGGATAATGATTGATAACTTTATATCTTTTGGTCTGTTGCACAGATTATTCGCCTATTTTTTATTCTAAAGCACGTCTCGCCGTGTACACACAAGTAATGATATATTTATTCTTAAACGTCTGATGCTTCATAATTTATTTATAGGAAAGGAGAAAGCAAATTCACGATAAGAGATGTCATGCTTGGAACCTTCTAAGGAGCTTTATTGGAAGTAAATTAAACCATAAAAAAATTTTTTGACAATTGAGTAGCGTTGGCGAAGAAAGGTAAAAATGCGCGAACAGCACGACTCAACAATGCCATATCAGACTACCTGACTAAATACGTCTTAAAAAAGAACGAGGTACCATGGAACTTCGAAGCATCTGTGAAAGAAAACCATATGAAAGTCATGACTTCAATTAACTCACAGGGATAACCGATTACAGTTAGTACGACTATCAGTCGGTGGTTACACCCGCCTCCTTTCAAAAGAGACTTCATAAAACTGGCATACTCATAAAAAGAATATTAACTACAAGATAAAAGATTCCCGAAAACCATCCTATGGACTGCAAGGCCCTACGGGCCTCCAACAGTCCATAGCTAACCACACAGTCTCTTAAAAGACCCGGGGGAAAATTCCTGAGGAAACCTGTTGAACAGGTTTAAAAATGTAGAACAGGCAATTTGAAACAAGTACCAACCCATAGGCGTAGGAAAAGGGGGGGGGGGGTGGGAAGAAGGGGCGACCGTCCCCCACTCTCGATGATGGGGGCGGAAACCCTCTTTCGCCCCCCCCCCCGATTTGGATGGCGAGCGACAATATATATATATATAT
>WURT03045565.1:0-14538 GCA_009936505.3 Holothuria glaberrima
CTATTCTGCACCTGTGAAATGTGCCTTATTAGACTGAACTATTGTTAAACAAACTAATATCATCGGTCATGGGGCATCCATGAATTAGAAGTCCGATCGATTCGGAACACTAGACACGTTTATTATATGTGTGAAGTTTCATGTCAATGGGATGTTTCTTCTTAGAGTTATTGTAAAAAGAATGCTTTCCACTAAATTTGACCTTTGACCTCTGACCTTTACTTCCGGAAGTCAGTGCTGCACCGGGGTTCTACCTAGGCCACCAAGTTTGAAAAAATCGGCTCACCGTTTAGGAGATATTACACGCACATACAAGTCGACTTCACATACACACATTCACCCACTAACACATACACGGACACGTGTTGACCCCTCCTTCAGTTATGGACTTCTGGCCACTCTGGGGTACCCCACCATGGGTTAGCCCCTTAGACTACTAACTTGGGAAAATTAACTGTTACCATGGCAACGGTTGCTATTTTAGCCGGCATTGCCGTATATAGCCCAACAGGCAAAGTAACTACAATATCTCATCCTCCTCATGGAGCGATGAAATAATAAGACTACAGTATCGTAACGATGCTATCATTAAAGGAGAGAAAGAAACAATTTAGAAGTAGAGACATGCTAGTCATCATAATTTACAGAAAGCAATAAGGACGATCAACCTTACTTAAGCATTCAGCAGGGGTGGCGCTAGGATCTGCCAGACGGGGGCCAGACTCCCGACGGGGGGGGGAGGTAGAGCGACCCGAAGCCCCGACAGCCCCGATGTCGATGGGTTGGTGAGGGGGATTTGAAGAAAACCTGTGTATAGTACACAGGCCATATTGCGGGGCATATATTGCATTAAATTTGTATATACTAGAGGAAAATAGGACCGCGTTGATTTAATGTTTTCCCGGTATCTAAACTGCGCGCGAAATTTTTTTGGGTAAGCCTACACTAAAAAGAATCTGTACTTGTTTAAAGCTTATAAAGGTCAATTGACGGGCAGTTGGTCCCTATCGGGCAAAACTTATATTGTACTTCCCTCCTCGAGTCACCATATCCGTACCGCACGACAGACACAAGAGAACCTTAAGGTTAGCGAAATGAGGTGAAATTCCTGACATTTACATAAATCAGTGTATTCTACTTATTAAGTTACGGGAAAAAAATGGAAAAAGATTGTACTATGTTTAGTTATAAGTAACGAAACTGAGGAAGAGTGGGCAAAGCGTACAGAAAATTGGCGGTTTTATCGCAGAAATGACTCTTCGAAAGCCAAAAGAAGTAAACCGATCATCGGTGGCGACAGAATTTTTTCGAAAGGGGGCTGGGCCACGCCAACGACCCCACATTCCGAAGCCCCTATGTCGAGGGAGTGGCTGGAAGGGCATATGAAGGACCTTACCATCCCGTGCCATTGCAGGGCATACTTTACACAATATCACTTAATACTTCAAGAGCCGAGTTGCGCACTGATAGTGTTCTTTTGAGTCTGAATCGTGAAATTTCACAAAAAACATATGAAATCATTAAGAACAAAAAGCAAAAAGAAACTGTAGGGGTTGTAGACCGAATCGGGGATAATATACTTTGAATAAAAGCCACTTGGACTAGACGATGAAATAGCCACACTCTGCTTCCTGAGTCGCTCACCAACTGACCGTACAGCATGACACACACTAAAGAAAAACAACCATGGCTTTGCGATATGGGATGAAATTTACGAGGCCTCTGCACAACCTGTGTACTCTGCTTACCTGTTAGTTGGTAAGGTTGGCAGGATGTATGCTATCTAGCTATGTGGAATGGAACTATTGAAGAAACTGGAGAGACGCTACAGCGAGCGTAGCGCTCCGAAAATTTTGGGTTCTTATTAGAGAAATTTTCCTCATGAGAGCAAAAACAGGTAAACCGTCGGGGAGACTGCATACCTTAACGTATCGACTAAGACTCCCCGACGACCAACTGTAACAATTTCCGAGGGGGCAGCCTTCCCCGACGGGGGCATGTCCCCCTGCCCCCTTCTGGCACCAACCATGGCAGTCAGTGACATTACCTGCTCGGTGGAAAGTTTTCAAGGTTAAATAAATTTGATCCATATCCTTATTTAACAGATATTTGACCTCAAAAGCACACCTCGGAGGAACGGATGAGCAGATAGAAAATGCTGCTTTCATCAAAGCGGAGTGGGACGAACAAGGATTGGATTCTACAAGAATCGTTCCATATAATATCCTACTATCGTACCCCAGACGGGACCAACCAAATCACGTAAGAGGACCCTCACATTGTAGATACAACATTAGTTTGCGTAATTACCTTATCAAGTGTCTTGGAGTAAGGTTATGAAAAACTTAATTTCATACCGGGCCTTGCTTAAATTTAGTTTGGTCGGGAGGAATCTATTTTATCGGACCTCATATAATAATGGTGAAAGTGAATACCGGTACAATAAGTTGCTTTAAATTTATTTTTAAATCTTGAAATTTCTGCATAGGGAAATGTACTCCGATTTTTTTTTGCAAAAAATTGTCATTTCTCTTTTTAAGTTGACCAGATGAAGTGTTGTAAATTTGAAAAATGTAGGTCAGGCCATTTTGCGGTCGGACGATGACGCTGAACGAGTAATTGATTTTAGGCAACCTAATAGAGTCTTAGTCATGAGCGAACGCGGGGAGGGGTGGTCTAAAGCAGCCCATTTGAGCAGGAAATTTGTTATATCCGAGCAAAATGTACATTTTCGAAGAAAGGGTTTACACTTCTGAAAAAATGCACGGGGCCCTCATTCATTGAAGGTGGTCCATCAGCATTAGTGGACATACATACTCATCCGTCCTTGTAATAATTTCGTAGACAATACGAATTGAAGGATAAAATTACTATATCGCCTTATTCGCTTTAAATTTAACTGTATAGAAGACATTGTAATATAGTTAACAGAGGGTCAATCCTGTTCATCTGCAATAGTTAGGTACCCCAAACTACGTATCCGACCGTGTAGTATACTGTTACAAGTACGATACCAGTAGAAGTGTTGTGTGTCTGCCTCTGTCTTCTGTCATAACTATGTGTAGAATACTTCCGCCGTTGTCTAACTTTGTGAATCTGTGAGTGAGATTAAAAATCCATTCTCACGATTACTACTTCAGACAAGTATGCTAAAGTTTGAGTACGTATACCTATATACGACATTTTTGCTTTAGATAGTCAACAACACTAGCGTACTCAAATTGAACCAAAATTGTGGTCCGGAATTATTCAACCATATTCTATTTAAAATAATAATCGGGTGAAATTTATCCCATAAAATGTTGATTTTTGAGCAGAATTTTAATTTGCGAAATGTTCATTATGACGATTTTTTTCTTGTTATTTTTAATAAGTAAACAGTTGGGTGACTCGCCGGTGACCAGGATCCTGGTTCAATTTGGCAAGTGTGTTTCAAGACTGAAGGCATTCTTGATGTTTGTGTTTCTATATGAATATCAAAGATAGGGGTATAGGTTTTGGATATAATTTTTAAATTACAGGTTTATATTTTACTGGATAACAACATTGAGGTATTTCGAACGGCTGTCGAGGAAGAAGAGGTAGTTGAGGGGGACAAACTTCCAAATGCCGTGTTACCTTTTAACGCCTATGCAAAGGCCGGGATTGTAGAGGTACTCAGATATGTTTTCAGTTTCAAAAATCGTGATACCGTATTTGATAATCCGTTTATTTAATAAACGATGTTAGCTTGTATTTTGAGAATGTCTTATTTCAATGAAAATTAGGCAATAGTTTGTCAAACCATAGGAATGAAAAGTTTTGTAATGTTCAATGAAAAAAGACTTTAAGAGGCACTGAATCAATACTCACTTGATGTTGTCCGATAGTGAATATTGACCGGTGAAATTACACTTCATAAGGGTACCGAAATGATTGCCCTAAAATCATGGCGTAAATTTTTCCTTGAATATTATATTTTTGACTCGAAATCGCCAAGTTTTTTCCTAGGGTGGGAGCTCGTCTCAGACCCTTGCCTCATACGTCAGTAATGGTGAAATACATAATACAAATAAAGCTACGATACAGGACTTAGTTTCCTGTATTCAGATAACCTACTTCTTAACAGGAACTTATCGAAAACGTTCTGTTGCTTGCATTAACCTCTGCTATCTGGTAAAGAGTTGAGCATTGCCAGAATACGGCTCTCTATATTTAAAGTCAAGTTATCGTTTTCTTCAGAAGGTAACATTGTCTACTGATGCCACATTAATTTACTTTTTTAATTTAATACAAATGTGTCGAAATAATCTTATTTAAGCATTACCGTATTTCAACTAAATGGTCAAGCTGGTCGTTTTATCATGTTCAGATGAGGTCGTTCTATCTACGGTAGTGAAGCATGTTAAACTGACCAACTTGTTCTTTTAAACAGAGGTCAAATTAATGTTCATCTTTTCCTATTTCCATATGGTTATTAAGAATAAAGTAGACCATATTCGTATCCCCGATAGCTACTTCCCCTTAGTACGCTTCATTTTGCGTCCTTATAAATAGAAACTGGCAACTGCTAATCAACACATGTCTAAATTCCGCCGACAATCAAAAGTATACTGTTAGAACATTCAACACAACATGTAGCCTGCGAAGCAGACTGTAGCAGATTACCAAAAGATTGCGCTCTCTCAGAAATCATAACACACCCTAGGTATACAATCTATACAGCAAAGAAACCGAGGATACTGGCAATGCATGGAATGTTCGAACCGGATGGAAATTTACAAAACAATTTCATGGCTAAAGGGCACGTTTTGATCGAAAACCGCATTCTTGAAGTCTTGTACTCATGCTGAACATGCATCATGGAATCAAAGTGATACTTTGAAAAGGGTCAAAATATGACAAAACCCCCAAATATTTTTATTAGAACAGCTAACAGTACTATAGTACAAATGGGGAAATTTTCCCGACATGTTCTACAATGACATGAATGTTCTGTTTAGTTTGTTTTTAATGAGATTTTTAATCTTACCGAATTCTCGGACATTTCAAAAAGGGATTACTGTCGGTGAAGCATCCTTTATAAAAAAGCACTTTCACGTGTTTTTCTTTTCCAAATCACAATGAGCTCCTTGTGAAAGCTATAAAAACGTTCTGGGAAATGATACAAAATAAGATAAAACTTGGTAATTATATTTCATTCCTGTGTGAATTACTTAAAGTTGTTCTTGCTTCAATCGCTGTCTTTCAGGGAGATTTAGTGTACGTTAACTACGGCAGAGCTGAAGATTTTCAACAACTGGAAAATGAACTTGGTGTCAATGTTACTGGAAAGATTGCCATCGCTCGTTACGGGAAAGGATTCAGGGGAGAGAAGGTAAAGGTTGATATTACCTATACGAAAGTTCATGGGATAAAAGCATCTCACATTTATTGCAAGTACTTGGTGCATATGACGTACATTTTATGTATACTCATCAGCCTTCTAAGCTTACTATAAGCTAATTTAAAGGGGCTTATTGAGCTGGTTCACAAAATTTATAACTTTTTTCACACTTCTTGAGATTTACCCACATCTTTATGGTAAAGGGTCAAACTAAGAGATTCTGTGCGTGTGACTCACAACTGAAATGCAACGATAAGGTAATTCATGATAAAAATCATGTCTTAAAAATTCGTGATCACACATTTTTACCGTAGGATAGTAATCATATGCAACCCTGTCCACAAAAACTACTATTTTTCACATTTTCGCTAGCTATAGGGAGTGGTGCATGAGTAATGAGGCTAATTAGAAGCATTTTCATGCAATGATTCCCTTCAAACTCGTCATTAAAAAATCCCAATAAGCTTTTTAAATAAAAGATTATTGTGAGTCACGGATGGTCAAGTGGTATAAACCTTTCAAACGCTTTCAATTCACAAACATTCACCGCTTTAATGAAAGCGATATAGACCTAAAATTAATTTCACGGAGTTTAAGCACTCTTCAGTTTATGTATACGTACATCTGGGTACATCATATTTAAAAAAGTAAGTTTCCATACTCTCTGACTTTAAATTTTAAAAATAATATCATAATATCAGAGTAAAAAGAAAATGTTCTGAGCGATCCAACATAACTGTATAAACTTAATACTTGATCTTTTTCAATACACCAACAGGCAAAACAGGCACACATTTATGGAGCCATAGGACTGATTTTGTACTCGGACCCGGCGGATTACGCCATTTACGGAGTCGATGAAGTATACCCTGACACAATGTTTCTACCAGGGACAGGGGTGCAACGAGGAAATATAATCACTGTTCAAGGCGATCCTCTAACCCAAGGATATCCTGCTAAAGGTGAGAATTTTTGTTCTTGTTGCATGACGTCATGGTTAGGCATTTCATCGCTGATGTAATTCATTTCTCACATGATTCTTATTATACCTTAAGTCAAAAATTACAAGGATATATATTTCCGAGGCTTGAAATGTATTTCATTCTCCATAGAATCTTCCGCTGCTGAGATGTATAAAATGTTGAGATTTAGGCCTATCCATTTTAGTAGATATAGTCGATTAGTCTATATTTGGAATGTCCGTCTTGTACAACTCAAACGCCCTCCTTTTGTCTCCTTTTGAAGGGAAAAACCTTTTGTGACGTTAGACAGATTACTGTTTCCTTACTTAAAATGATGTTCGGAGTGGCTTGCATAGTACTGAACCCATATATAACAATACAGTGATCACTCTTTCAGCACAATTAAGGTATTGAGTCTTTAGGAAGAAAGTGAGAAACGCAAAGACTGTATTGCGAGTAGTACAAGAGTGATATCACAATTTACTGCATAATCTATAATTTTAAATTGAGTGACTACACTTCAACATTTTATATCTCAACACATAAAAACCTGTGAAGATAGTAGATGGACAAATGGGGTTTATTTTTCAAGTTTTATTAAATACATTTTGAAATTTTACACTTCAGGTTAACTTGAACGAAACGTTTCAAAACACTTTATTAATCTCATCCCAGACAGTAAAAAGTCTCCCTACTAAGTTTACTTATAGCCACTTCTCCAATTTAGAGAAAACCACCAGTCAAGTACACCTCCAAGACAGAACCACGGTACCTAGCCTGCACTGAGTTTAAATTGCTAAAGGTCGTACAGACACACAACTATGTGTAAGCTTCATTGGGAACAAAACTACCCATGCAAGTCATGATTGGTCAACCATAGCAGGGCTACTGTTTGAATGAATGTCGATGAAGGTGTAGTCACCAATTGTATTTACAACTATAGGGCTTTTCCTAGATATAATCGTGGGGATGCTATGGCCCTTTAAGCAAAGACAAAGCTTTAGTCTATATATATATATACAGTGTTGTAGCTAGGATTTTATTGTTTGTAGGGGGGCTCTTGGGGCTGAAGATTTTTGTGGGGGCTCCCGTTTACTATCTAAGCAGAGCGCCGCCATGAATTGGCACGGAGCGTACCAAGAAAATTTGAGATTTTAATACATCCCAGATCGTCGGAAATGGCACTTGCTAGGCTTCATAGCAGCCATCAAGATGTGCAATTTCGGTGAAAAATAATCTAAAGTTTTTATTTTATTCTCACGAGGTAGCGGTAGGCTAGGTTCCAGCACATACTGACACTCGCTGTCAGTGGCAATAGCCACACATAGGCATGGCCTATGCTGGCTACTTTAATAGGCTATATTAATAACCATTGCATTCTGTTTAAATTGTGAAGTCCACTCACCACTGGTCTCTTTGTAATTCACAGCAGGGGTGGCACTAGGATTTGCTCGACGCGGGGTCAGCGACCCGAAGCGACGACGGCCGCGATGCTGTTGAGGGGTTGGCGGGAGAGATTTGAAGAAAACCTGTGCACCATACCATGCTATATTGCGGGACATAAATTGCATAAAATTTGTACATACTGGAGAAACATAGGCGCTGATTTATTTACCCGGAATCTAACCTGTGAAATTGCAAAGCGCGCGGAGCGGGCGAAATTTTTTGGGGTAAGCCTACACTAAAAAATTCTGTACTTATTTAAAGCTTATATAGCTGGGCCTTATTTTGCACAACTTATACTGTACTTCACTCCTCGAATCATTAGCCGTACCGCACGACAGGCACAAGAGAACATTAACTAGGTTTAGCGGTATGAGATGAAATTTCAAACATCTACATAAATCCATGTATTTTACTTATTATATGTTATTATCTCAGACATGAATTTAAGCTTTAAGCTGACTTTCAAGTTCGTATTTATTACCTTACAACATGACGTAATTTTCTCTCATTCTTTCTACGGTAGATTATATGTTCCGTGATGATGAGAAAGATGTGACTCTTCCCCAGATTCCCGTTCAACCAATCAGCTACAACGACGCTAAAGAATTTTTCATGTGAGAAAGTGGAAGACAGTCGTTATCTTCAAATTTGAAACATTGCATAAGTCTTTGCTAAAATTGAAAATATACTCTGGAATTTCATGTAACGTCAGATGTGTTTAAGTGTTTTGTGTTTGGCGTCGTGTAAGCTGTATAATGTATGTATATTCATCTATATTTAAAGGCTTTTGGAAGGTGAAGAAGTCCCTGAAGGTTGGGCTGGTAAAATACCTGGAGTCACCTACAGAACTGGACCAGGCTTATCCGGTAACAAGTATGTCACGAGAATGGTCCTTATCTGCGGAATTTCATTCAATCATTTCTAAACAAGGACAAACATGTCTATAGTTGTAAAACTTCAGTTCTTATTAGTAACTTTTAGACTTTCACCTGCATGATCTTTTAACGGAGGATTTGAAAAATCCCAAATTATTCAATATCTAACCAAGCTTCTTATGTATAAGCGTAATTTTGGACTTTTTTATGTTTTAGTCGTGAAGTAATTATTTGGAATTCAAATATAAATAATTCCGGTACGTCTGTCTTACGTACGCATCAGTCACAAAACGTGATCGTATGGAGGTTTAGTCGTTTGTTGTCTTTAAAATCAACAGAATGTTACGTTTAATAAGGTTTCCACCTCCCAAACAAAATAGTGGAGAGACCACGTCCATCTTCTCCCGATCCATATGTAGATCACAGGATTTGATCACAAAATTTGAAAAGTGGGCTAGCCTTTCGGTTTGTATTTTCGTGTTTTCTTTACAGAAAAGTGAAACTCGAGGTAAATAATTACAATGAAATAAGACCAGTACATAACGTAGTTGGAATCATCAAAGGATCATTGGAACCAGGTGAGGAAATTAAAAATTAAGTAATGAAAAATATATGTGACTATACATAGACGTTATACGAGTTAATCACTCGCATCTACTCTCATGGTAACTCGAAAATGTGCGTGCTTTGCAAGTTCACTTAATACGACATGTCACCTCTAGTATTACTTTGACAAAAATCATCCTTGCATATTTTAATATTATTTTTGTAGACCGTTACGTCATAATTGGGAACCACCGAGATGCTTGGAATTACGGATCTCTAGATCCTTCAAGTGGGACGGCCTGCATGCTCGAAATTAGTAGAGCTTTCGGCAAACTCGTCAAAAATGGTATGTATAAGCTCTCTCAGCTGAAACAGCGAAGGACACATGACTAGTAGCTATTTATCACCATCTACTGTAGAAGCGTGGATTGACACAGTAAACTTTTGCACTATGTAAGCAGAATGCATTACATAGTTTCATATAGTTTCATAGTCGTATCTTGTCATTAACAATATCTATTAGAATCGAGTAACTTCATTGTACTATAGTGCTATACCTTTTCCAAAGTCATCTCATCTCTCTGGCTAAGCAACGAACGGTTTTTTCCGGAAGGAGTTCAGCTCCTCAGAGGAGCTGTACATCCGCAACGGACACCTAAGACTGAACATGACCAATCTTCTGAACTTAGACCACTACACCATGGATCTGTCATACGTGGCTTCGTTCTAGACTGGCTGTAGGATTACTTTTCCCACAGTCCCTTCGACTCTCTGGCGAAGAGCCAAGGGGCGAAACCAAACTTTACTCCCGGAACAGTTCTGCTCCCAAAAGGAGACTGGCTGTAGGCCTATATTCTACATCAGCTCATCTGAAAAGTAAAAGCTTTTAGAAAATTGTTTTTTAGGAATTTATGCATCGATCTCTCTTGGTATACAACAGGTGAATGGCGCCCTCGGAGATCGATCCTATTCATCAGCTGGGGTGCAGAAGAGTACGGCATCATGGGAGCCTATGAATGGGTTGAAGTAAGTTTATCCACAGACTACTTTACCATACTACCAAGGTAATAGCTACGTTGACTAATTTCAATGAACAGTTTGCGATCTTACACGCGAACTGTAATTTTTCTCTTTATTAATCGCGCGATCAAGCGGGAGGGGGGGGGATAGTGTTACACTTTGTCTCTATATGTGGTGGGAAAATAGAACGGACCCTCATATTTTGTCAATGAGGTCAACTGGTCAATATTTTACAGATATAAATGGGTGCGTGACGACTACGTCATCATGTAATGACCCTGTGTGTTTCTCACCGTTCACCGCATGCACGGCATTCATACACAGAAACAATATATTCACGTACACTTGTACGTATTAACGTATTTGTGTAGCCTACGTCCACTAATTTACATATACGTATATAATTATAATTACCACATGTACATGAGTTTACATCAGAAAATGAACCCTCATGTTTGCTTTTACCTTGTGTTTCCCTATGTGTTGCACTTATTTAAAGGCAAACTAATTTTTCAGTTAAACTTTACGTTTTTCATGTTGTCTTTTTCGGAGAATTCAAATCGTTGCAAGATAGCTATCCTCGTAAATTAATTACAAAGTTTTTATATGTGCTAGTTTGTCTATAAGATTTTAAACTTGATCCACCGAAAGGATGCAGACATGTTTATTTACAGATAATTAATAAAAGAAATGTAGCTATGCTGCAGTTGTAAAACTTTATATGACTGTGTATTTATTTATATATGTGTTTTGTCTGTAAGGAATTTGGCAAGACTGTTGCTGCACGAACCATTGCGTATCTGAATGTAGACATAGCTGTATCGGGTAACCATACCTTCCGAGCCAGGGCCAGTCCGAGTCTGTTTGACGTGGTGTATGAAGCATCCAAGAAGGTATAAAGCTATCAGAGGATCTTATGCATATGACGTCACAGACCAGAAAGTGTGCCTTCCTTGGAGGAAAGCGCGCATCATTGTTACCCACACCAACAGATGCTGACAACTGATTTGTGTACCGGTGATGCTTTTCATTGTTTACCGTCCAAAATGACGTCTCGTGACGTCATTGCATAAGGTCTATTCCATATTAAGGTGCAGTTACCTACATCCTTCGAGCCATATAATATTTGGAAGCAATATCTGTGAAACATGTTTTAAGATTTGATTATGCACAAAGAACAAATATCGGGTAAATATTTGCGTTATACCAAGTGAAAATATTGCGATATCCTTCAGTAAACTACACAGATGAATACAATTTTTTATGTGGTAAAAATTTACAATGAAAATATAGAGTGCATACTAGCAATTGACCTTCTCTGTTGAATGAAATCGTTTGGGCAAAGATTAATGATACAAGCATTAATACTATAGAGGTTCTATGGTTTTACCTATCAATGGCGAAACTACATTGCTTAAAAATTAATAATATTAGAACTTTAGTACGATTAAAGTCATGTGGTTTTACTTTCCTGTGACGGAGCTCTGTGTGGCCTCAGATGCTATCGTCACGTATTTATCTGGCCATCGGAGTCTTTTGAGATATCATAAACGATCATGATTAGTTCTAATGTAGTATAAAATTGTGCTTGCTTTTGTTTCAGATTCCAGATACTCCAGATCACGGCGGTACAGTGTTTGATACATGGCTGGAAAGGAATCCACGCGACGATGTTAACTTACCATCGTAAGGTTAATCTAGTAACTTAGCGTAACCTATACTAGTTATAAAGGGGCTTATTGAGTTGGTTCACAAAATTTATGATTTTTTTCACACTTGTTGTGTTTTACTCACATCTTGATGGTAAATGGTCCAACTTAGAGATTCTGCATCACTGACACACAACTGAAATGGCAATGGTAGGGTAATTAATGATTAAAATCCTCTGTTACAAATTCGTAAACAGAGACTTTTTAATCATATGCCACCCCTGTCCACAATAACTACAATTTCTCACACTTTCGGTAACCATAGGAAGTGAAACATGAGTAAAGAGGCTAATTAGAAATATTGTCATGCAATAATTTCCTTCAAACTCGTCACAAAATAATCGATATCAACTCAACGAGCCCACAAGTACATCTAGCTGTATAAATTGATTGTTTAGCTTTAGAGTAAAAGTGTGGAATGAGATCCGTAAGGATGGGACACTTTTTCTTGGGGTCGGTACTCTTTCTATTTTATTGATTCTGTCTTCCCCTCCTCCCCTCTGTTGTACCCCTAACATGTATATGGACATTGCCTTTCGATATACTGAGATTGGACATGCTTTATTTATTACAGAATATGAAAACTATACGAGTTTGTTTTATTTATATCAAACTTTGTGTTTCTACGAAAACCGTATATTGACGCTTATTCGTTGTGTATATACCTCGAGATAATATTCAAAGTATTGTAAAGATAGCACTTTCATCGTGACGGTGAAATTCTCGTTTACTACAGCTAAAATGTTATTGCTCCCTGATATTACCGATAATGCAGGAACGAATGACCTTATACAGGACAATGTGTGACGTTGTAGTCTTAACATTTCTGCGATTCAGGTTTCAAACAGTGGGTGGATTGGTCATGTTAGAACTCTTGACCATCATGAAGTATCTTGCACAAAAAAGGAAAATATATCGGTTTGAGTATTACAGAGGACCAGAGTACCCTTGTACTCCAGTGTCGAAGTCTTCCGTTCAATTACGTATGAAAAAGATAGATTTAAATGTATGGAGTCATTTACACCACCTCTGTAGAATACGGTACATCCTTAACAATTCTCTTCTTTTCTTCAGAATAACCACCATACGAACAGGAAGTGACTTTCGACCTTTCATTATGGTCATTGGAGTGCCATCAATTGATTTGAGGTACGAGAGAGATTTGGTGAGTGATTACTTTACTGTGTTTAATTTTATAAATTCTTAAATAAAACATTGTAGCTATAAGGCTTACTTAAAACTTCAATACAAATCATTTGCAAAAGCTGAAAAACAGGTAAGACATCCAAGTCCAGGGACGATTAAAAAAATCTAGTAGGGGGAAGTGTAGCGTCACATGTGGGAGAGCAGCTAAACTGAGAAATGGGGGGAGACATTTCGGGTGTTCCCCCTGAATTCTCTCCTGCAAACCTCACGTTTGTTTAAGAGCTACTTTTAAATGTTACCTAGATTGTACACAAAGGACAATATCGTTTCAGTAAATTATAAAATGGCTTACGAAATTTGTTTTACGTAATTAATATTATGTTGTTATGTTTACTTTTGTGAAATCTCAGAGTCTTGGCACACCAAGTTACCCTCTATACCACACCATGTACGAGACTTTCAACCTGGTTACCACAGTCATCGACCCCACCTTCCAATACCATCTGGCAGTATCGCGTGTTTGGGCAGAATTGGCTAGGACCCTCTCAGATACCCTTATAGTACCAATAAACTGCACCGCCTACGCGGACCGCATACGGTCTGGTGTGGACAATTTGAAAGAGCTATACCAAGACAAAATGGCTGCGAGAGAAAAGCCTATCACATTTGGTAAGGGAAAAACACATTAAAAATACTGAAATAAGCCAACAATTAGTCAATTTGCGGTCATACGCAGGGCCGCCGCGACCGGGGGTGTGAGGGGTGTCTCACCTCCCCCCCCCCAATTCGTCAGAGCGACGGTAGTCGGAAAATCTGAAATACCAGTTGGAATTTCTGATTCCTCAGTCTATCATATTTTTCCGACTGAGCCTATATCAACTTTGTATCTATTTTCCAACTAGATCAAGTGAGAGAGTAATGCCAAACATTATTTTCTTCACGTAAACTCGAATAAAAACTGTCCTTTGACATCTTAGTTAATGAGAAATTTCAGCGCGCTTCGCGCATATGCGTCACGGTTTGCGCTTCATCTCACTACCATTATTAAGGTAATTCTATCTCCCACAATGCATAACATTCAGGAACTACGTGAGAGCGCGCCACTGACTACAGCCTCATTGTGCTTTCTGACTTCGTTGATGCAACATCAACTTCAAGCAGCCTCCTCACGTATACGTACAACTAGGTGAGTTATACATGGAACTATTCCGATCACAACACTTTCGGAAAAACAGAGATACATCTCCAACATCTGTAGGGCCTCGCATCAATATGGGATATTTCAATCTAAGTTGTAGCATACTGTGGAAGGTTGAAAGTACGTTTTTGACGCTATATATTTTTCAAAAAAAAAAAATAAATAAATAAATAAATAAATAAAATGCCGAGCGTTTCGCGCGCAGCCATTATCGGTATAGATGGTGATTGTTAATACACTTACGACCAAAAAGCATTCTGAAATGCGCTTT
>WURT03045586.1:0-14538 GCA_009936505.3 Holothuria glaberrima
GATGACCTTTGACCTCCACCAAAAACAATAGGGATCTTCCTCTCAATATGATTCATCCATATACCAAGTATGAGAAACGTCGGAGTTTCCCTTCTTGAGATATCGTGTTAACGAGCTAAGTGTCACAAACAAACACATACATACACGCATACATACACACACACACCAGCATGACCGCATAGGTTTCTCTTTCATCGAAACCAGAAATACGGCTATAGTATGTTGGTATGATACTGTATCACTGTATTTTTTACAGGTTGATGTAACGACCCATGAATCACCACATGGTATACTCTTACAGAGGCTGACTGTCAAAAAATACGTTGGAATTAATCTATAACAAAGACTAATTGCAACAAATGGTTGGTACCCGGGGTTTGGTAGCTCATAAAAAGTCTGTCTGGGCCTTAATGTTGTATACAACTCATACATCCATTCACCCATCAAAGCAGCGTAATCATTAGGATTGGCACAATTTGTCAAATTATAATTTATGTGTGAAACCTGCCTGTGAACAATGAGAAGTTACTCAGCCATAAAGCAAGCGATAGTTACCAAGGAAAACTACAAAGAACATCATCAACAGTCATCTGAAAGAAAGTTGGGTAAATATGCAGCCATACCATCTGTTGGACAAATTACAAAAAGCACAATTGGCCAAATGCTGTTGAAAAAATGTTGTATCAGGTTTGCCATCATTTGTCCGTTGGATACATGTTTCTGCTCAAATAGTTTTGTCCAACATTTGGGCAAAGAGATGTGCTCCTCAGTGTTGTTTATGCTTTGCCCATCTTTTGGTAGGGCTCCATATTGAACCAATGTTGGGATAAATTATCCTCAAATCGCTAAACGATCTTGCAATGTATGCAGGTGTAGCTACATATATATCGTCCAGAGAAAGGCCAAACTGTCACAGAAACCTATCATAACGAAGATAAAAATGGGCACTGTTGAAAACGATGGCAATAATCCAGCAGTCCAATCCCCGGGCCAATTAGTTTACAGTGGCAATGCTTGGGTTTGTTTCACCTAATGTATAATCCTTTGACTACTATCTCATTCTAAAAATAAAGATGGATCTCAGTGATCAATGATGAATCATCTAAAGCCTTGAATGCTGTGGACCACTACTTAAAGATTCAAGATCCATCCTTATGGATCCAACTGCTGTACGGCCATCAAAATTGTGTTGTAGTTTATGGAAGCTATCTTGAAGAAAAATCGAGTTTGATTTATTAAAAATTCTTACATTTACCTTGGACTTAGAACTTTTCAATCATCCCTCGTATCAAATATTATTTTGATATGCTAACACTCAAGTTGATTCAAGTTGTGTAAGTTTACTATTGTAATATATTTATTGATACACAGCAAAAATAGTTTAGTGCAATGCACGAATACAAAGCACCATGCAAAACCTTTGCAGTACAGCAATTTCCAATAACATGTATCTGGATATGTACTATAAAATGCAGAGAGGTTCTTCAAACAACAAACGCATAGTTTGCAATTTTAAATTGGTTTGCGTAAATTGTGGCCTAAAAACAGTAGATCGTTTAGTTTATTTAACTTAATTTGTGCAGAAACTAGAGTGTAATAAATTAGATAGCCTGATATTTTGTCTTTAGCAAAGTTTTAACGAAACTATTAATAAAGCACTGAAAATGCACTCAAATAGGCGTTAATCGAATTAAATCGCATCCTTCATCCCTTTTGCTGCAAGACAATACTTAACCTGAATTTAACAATGAAGGTACTTTTTCGATTTTAAAAATATTCTTTTATTTTAAACCTATTTACCAGCGTGAACATGCAAAACAATTAGAAACATCTTTAATGCCTTTTTTTAAATCAATTGTTGTTGGGTATCTGTATAAAAAATGAAATATAAAATAACAAGTTGGAATACGGCGCTCATAATAAGTAAGTTAACATGGCACATGCTTCATAAAAAAAGAAAGAAAAAAATTAAAAAAAACCACTCATAATTATATACATGTATATAAGTTGAACGTACTGTATTGTGCATTTCATGGGGTGACAACTGGTTTGCCTAAGAGATTTGAGTTAAAACGACTTATTTGCCCTTAACGTGATGGCAATGGTAAGGATAATGATGATTATCTCTCAAGAGCCTCCATGAATACAAAGAGCTTCATTAAGGCATAAACACCTTACTACTTACCATAAAAAAGGCTGTTCATCAAGTAATTGAGTTATTTATCAACTCTTAAGCAATCTTAATAATCACTTTAATAATTAATTACAAAGATTGTAAAACAGAAATGACTCTAGCATGTGATGCAGAGGGAATTGGATGAGGAGATTATGAGTCTTCTTAGTTATTTATTTATTTATTTATTTATTTTTTTTTGTAAATATTTGTATTGACTACAACTAAATTGTTACATGTCATGTTTAAAGAAAAATTCAATTTTGTTGAAATACTTATTTTGAAAATTTTATATGTGATTTTCCAAAATGTCAACTTCGATCAAAATATCTCGATTTGTTTAAGATAACATGCATACTAAAAATATATTTACACGAGCCTTGCGGGCATTTGACGTTGAAAATTTATATAACAAATTGCTCGGGTAAATGAAGGTCGTAAGTGACATTTTGTCATATCCAACTGAATCACGTGTTATGCCACCCTCAATGTCCATTGAAACCCCCATAATATGTGACCGTACCCCACGAACGAGCAGGCAATGCGGCCTCTGGTCATTTTCACTTTTTTTACATATTTGCAAAGACCATGTTATGATGTTAAAAAAACACCCCAGTGAACATCATTTGACACCCACAAGTGAAGTTATGATGGCCCTTCAAAGGTTGTCGTGGAGCAAAACCCACACCACAAAATGACTGCTGTTTTATCAAAATGACATTTGCCAAAATTTGCAGTCAATTAAATTACACGTGACGTAGGTGTGAGATATTTATTTGGAACACAGATTCAATAATTATAATCCTTCAATCCTTTAATAGAATACTTTATGCTTGATTAAATTTGTAGCAGGATAAACCAAATAAATGTATAATGAAAGGATGAACCTATATCTATTTTATTTGATATCAGTCTTGGCACAACTATAATTAATAATAGTCATAGATAAAAAAAAATAAGACACATGCTTTTGCCCACTGATTGATTTTTGAAATACGACCTTGGCATGTATTTACTTCTAGTTCGTGGTGTACGGTCACATAAAAGCAAACAACTATGAAAGAAATCGGTTATCACACCCAGTCACCCATACACTGTCAAGGGGAAACATTAACTGACCAAAACAAGGTATTATAGAAAGGCTGGAGAAACAAACGAGAAACACTATGTTGCCCGGCTTGTTTTTCTGATAAATGCATCACTTTTGACAACATCGTACTCCAAGGCTTGTCATAAAGAGCTGACAAGACCAGTTTGGTGCAGTTACCATGCTTATGCAAAGCAGCCTGACATTAGGATGCGCATACTTATCACAGATTTCGCAGCTTCAAACTGACACCAATATTTTTCACAACATGCAACAATACCAAGGAGGATGAATATAGGATGACTCTTGGCTAATAACGTGGCTCCAGTTTTTTTTTTTTTTATTGGGCCCGGGTTTGATAGAGGGCGGTATGATATTGAAATTCGCAAGGGATGTAGTCGATGCTAAATTTTTATTTTATAGAATTCATTTTGTCTTTCATAGTTACTTTGGATCAAGGATGTTTATTTTTTAAATATGTTGACATCAATTTATTTTTAATTAAAGTTATTTCAACATTTAGTTCGGCCTAACCAGGTCTCGAACCCACACCGTAGTACATCTCAGCACGTTGGTAGAGCGTCGCTACCAATTGAGCCATGCAGGCAGATGTGATTTTCACGGGGAATAAATATTTATTATATAAATATTTATACACAATACCGGGACATAATGGATCAACATAGCGACTCCGATTTACGTTAAAGGAGATATGGCATCCCCCAAACAGAAAGTTACTTGCAAAGAACTGACCAAACATATTTAGGACTATCTCCATAGGTCCAAATACAGTTGATAACTGCACTTTGATTGACTTTCATTCAAAGGATACAGTTTCACTCTGGTTGGTCAACAATGAATCGTACAGTCAACTGAGTTTGACAATTTATCCCACACACTGTGTTTGACCATGGAGTAATATTGCCTCAGGGAAGGTTAATGTGGCTGTCTAAGAGGTGTACAGTACTAAGACAGGAAGTTCTGTTTGAACTGAAGGAGCCTGAAATTAACTTTGTTGGGAGAATTTTTACTGTCTGGGGTGAGATTAGAGTGTCTTTAAAAATGACAAATCTCGATGAATTGTAAGAGAGATAGTATAAAGGAAAAATGTATTCATAATTTTTCAATCAATTGCTCTGATATCTCCAGAATTTAGTGAATCCCACCAGTGTGGATGTGATCCGTAAGCCTCTACATCAGCCTTGCGCAACAGATCAGGAACCATTACACAATACGGGAGCGATTGGCAATAGATGGTGTCGTATATTACCCATTCCGAAGGATTGAAATTAACCATATGCCTACATCCCCCCCCCCCCCAAACAGAAAGTTACTTGCAACTAACTGACCAAACATATTTAGGACTATCTCCATAGGTCCAAATACAGTTGATAACTGCACTTTGATTGACTTTCATTCAAAGGATACAGTTTCACTCTGGTTGGTCAACAATGAATCGTACAGTCAACTGAGTTTGACAATTTATCTCACACACTGTGTTTGACAATGGAGTAATATTGCCTCAGGGAAGGCTAATGTGGCTGTCTAAGAGGTGTACAGTACTAAGACAGGAAGTTCTGTTTGAATTGAAGGAGGAGCCTGAAATTAACTTTGTTGGGAGAATTTTTACCGTCTGGGGTGAGATTAGAGTGTCTTTAATTAAACTAGAGCGGCAATGCCACTGTTGCTCAACCCTTTGAAGAGACCACCTGTGTGGGTTTGTTCCATTAAAGATTTGCTACGAACTGTTTTTTGGCAGATGGTTTGGAATGTTTTGTGCTATCTATCTTTAACGTGGTGGCGAGCATATCTTCAAGACAGACAAAGTTAACCCAGTATTGCTGCAGGAACCTAAAACTACTCTCGATCATAGATGTGTTCATGCTTGGTAGGAGTAAGATGTAATGGGCTACCCCTCCCCCTTAGCCCCAGCCCTCCACCATTTTGCATTTAGCCTGCATTACATACACGGTCACAGAAAATGCTAAATAAAGGTTTCAGTTGTTCTTCAGCACATCATTGTGCATAAATAGGGTCATTTATAGACAGTATGGCATTTTTCTTGTCCAATGCTCACACATTTATAAAATTTTTATTGCCATATATATTACTGTTACGTGGTGGTGAGCACATCTTCAAGACAGTCCAAGTTAACCCAGTATTGCTGCAGGAACCTAAAAATTCTCTCAATCATAGATGTGTTCATGCCTAGGAGGAGTACTATGTAATGGGCTATCCCTTTCCCCTCTTTTTCCCTCACCCACCAGTGAAAAAAAAAACAGTTGGGAATTTTCAACTGGTTCTAACTGGACACAGTTGGAAAATTTCCAAGCTGTGTTTTTGGACCAGTTAGGAAAATTCACAACTGTTTCCAGTTGGGAACAACTTTTTCCAACCGGGATTAACCGTTTCCAACTGGACCAGCTGGGAACCCATTTTTTACTTGTTGGACAACAACTGGACCCTTGAAAATTAATAACCCGTATGTGTGGATTGTAGAAGGGTAATTTAGTTTTAACGGTGTACTTCAAAATGCATATGAGGCAAGTCCAAAACATCTAGTTTTGTACATGTGTAAATATGGAGGTGATGTGTCAAGACTTACGTATTTACTAATGTAGAAATTTAGATATAGTTTACAAAACAGATATGATAAAAACAATTCAGTATAGGGCTAATCTTGTTATATACCGTAAAAGTGTGTAAACTGAACATTTTGGGAATAAATTTCAAAAAAAGAAACTGTCACAAAAGATCCTACAAAAGGTCTGGTCTGATAAAAGGCATTTTAGCTCCATTATGCAAATTAGGTAAAACCAGTTGAATATGACCATTCAGAAACGGTTAAGACCAGTTGGAAACAATTATGACTAGTTGGAAATGGTTGAAACCAGTTGAAAATTTCCAATTGTTTTTTTCCTTCTGGGATATTCCGACTGGACTTTTTCTGGTTGGGTTCAACTGGACTTAACGGGGCTTCTCAAATTTTCCAGTTATTTTCAATTGGTTTCAACTGCTTCCTGAATTTTCCAACTGTTTCACACCAAAAATGTCAAACAAATAAATAAACATTTCCATGTATGGTTTTATTGTCAATTTAATATAGGCGACACATAAAAATACAATAATATAGAATACATGTTGTCCGGAAAGTTCAATTAAAAAGGCTTCATCTAACTTCTGCAGTCTTGCACCAGCAATTTTCTCCACTGAATACAAAATACTAGGAAAAATTCACACAAAAGAGCAGACAGTAGTTTCAAAAAGAATGTACTGTAGTGGTAGGAGTGTAGATGTAAAAGAGCAAGGCACTATAAGTAAAAGAACAAGGTATATGGAATACAAGTAATAGCTAAAGAATATAGGTAATAATAAAATAAAATTGAAATGTAAAATAAAAAATATAATAAGGCCTAATATGATCATTAGTCCAGCACCTTAACCACTCGA
Source organism: Holothuria glaberrima (assembly GCA_009936505.3). Classification (NCBI taxonomy): domain Eukaryota; kingdom Metazoa; phylum Echinodermata; class Holothuroidea; order Aspidochirotida; family Holothuriidae; genus Holothuria; species Holothuria glaberrima. The sequence goes on from WURT03045586.1 coordinate 6,711, forward strand.
CCACCCCACTCTCGATACCCCTAGTGGAATCCCTAGGTTAAATATGACAATGAATACATTGGCCAATTAAACACTTTCCAACTCAATACTGTCTTCCACATTACCAACTGGTCTGTGAATGTACTGTGCCAAATTCAAATGTTCCCAACTGTTTTTGATGGAAATTAAACAATTCCAACTGGAATTAAAAGTTACAGTAACAGTTACTCCTAGTTGGAAACAGTTAATCCCAGTAAAAATTTCCAACTGGAATCAACTGTTTTTCCTCCTGGGGCCCCCTCCCCTACCCACTTTGCATATAGCCTGCATTACATACCTGGTAATAGAAAATGCTAAAAAGGTTTCAGTTGTTCTCCAGCACAAAAATCTGGTCATTTATAGATGGTATGACATTTTTCCTTGTCCAATGCTCGTACATTAATATAAGTTTTACTGTCATATATATTACTGTTACGTGGTGGCTACTGTTACATGATAGCGAGCACATCTTCAAGACAGTCCAAGTTAACCCAGTATTGCTATAGGGACCTAAAACTACTCTCAATCATAGCTGCGAGAGCATTAGTCAGGGTAACACCTGCTGTGAGAAAATGTTTGCATTTTGTCGTTTCACTTATAGGTCTACAGTTCGTACCTCGAGGTATACGATACAAGTCTAAAAGCAAACACGTTACATCGCGGTCCATGTTACCCTGACCAATGCTCTTGCAGCTACAGAAAACAAGATCACTAAAATGACCTTTGATGTTCACCCTGTGAAACAGCTCTCTCTCTCTCTCTGCTAGTGAAAGACAACACCTCCCATACCATTAGCTCTAGGCCTTACAGCGACAATAAGGTATGACAAATTCATTTGTCTGTCTCGCGGGCTATTTGGCATGCAGCATTACAATATGATAGATGAACACACTCCCTCGAGATAAAGCAAGCATGTATTATAGACACGGTGTTGAAAAAGTAAGATCTCTACAAGGAATGTCTTGCTTCGAAAACACGGGATGAAATACCGGAAATTGACAAGAGAATGGCCAAATTTACCATGATCCACACCACCCATCGTCACCTCACGAACAAACTTTAACACCCCACCATGATGTGACCTCTACCGAAAATGGCTGATAGATTAAGTGACAACTGAGGAAGGAATAAGCTTTTGAAAAAAGAGACAGACATTTGTCCTCTACAGTATAACATAAGCTCGACCCGCACTTTGCCGGTTGAGCTAATAATATAGGAAAAATATTATTTTACATAATATACGCAAATCTGAACATAGAATATGCAAACCGTTTTAGAATTTTCTGCGGAAAAATAAATTTAGGTAACCCATCACCTCTGCACTTTGATATGGACTGTAATACTGCCATCTGAACAACCTGGGACACAGGATCCCAGGTTCAGCGGCTGTTTATTGTAGCATTCGTTTTTCTCGCATTAAAATTACATCTAGTAAAGGAGCTGCAAAATGTCTGGGAGGAAGTGTCAGGGGCCTGACAATACCTAAATCTATTATGACCTTACACATTAATATGAAATATACACATAAATCTTTACTGGAAATTAACATTAAAAACACATGTTCATTTTTGTATCTCGTTCTGTTTACACTTAATTTCACTTTTTCAATAATTGCAAATCATTGTTTCTGAGTCATACTTTGTGAGTTGTGGTGGGAACTTTATTTGAAATCGCAATTTGGGGTGCTCCAGCAAAATACAGATATCAAAATATAACTTAACTACCTCATATTGTTTCGTGACACAAATGCACATCACCATGGTTACTCTCACAGAAGTCACAGTTTACATAACCTTTAACTGTGATGTCCATTTCACACATTACATACAGAGAAATCTTTCACACCACTTGAAACCACTGTGCAGACTACTAACATTTTGAACCCCATTAAACTTCAATGAAAATTTGGTTTCCAATAACTTAAACTTTGTTTCCATGGAATACACAAATTTACTCCCAAGTAACCAGGTCCCCACATTCACACACAAATTTGCCTACCATCTCCACAATATTTTATTCTCCCATCCCACTTCTGTGGGACATTTTACCCCTCCCAAATCTGTACTCAAGAGTCACCTGTTCCAAACTCCCCTATGTCATCACGAAATCCCATAACTCTCCCTTTAACAAATGTATTCAACATCTTTATCATTACACCTCAATATTGCACATCAAATGAAAACACCCAAATTTCTACCCCCCCCCCTCCCAATTGAATTTGTATGGGCCGTTACTCAATTTACATATCTTAATGGCACATGTACAATTTTCTCACAACAATAATCATCAAATTACAACTCAAATTTCATTGTCATCTTCTGAAGACAGCAGACAATAATAATACATGTACTCACAAAATACACAAGTTCACAGGTGCTCCAACAAAACGAGCAGTAAGTCGCCAATTTCAAAACTGAGTTTATTACATATTTTAACTCTTTATAATCCCAGCTTTTGAATGGAATATAATATGTCATACTTTCTTTCTTCATTTTTCATTTAGGGATCGAAATCCAAGGTAGTCCACAGAATATCTAGTAATCATAACTAGCCGCAAATCGAGTTTAAAGTTGCTGGATTATTATAGAGTATAATGGCAAAATGTAATCAATTAAACGTGATTAATTACATTTCCCGGCATAACTGACTTTCGAAAATTAAGGTATTGTAAAAAGGATATGCGTGAATGCGTTCTGGGGGATATTTATTCAAAATCTTCATTCGCGACTTTCCGCTCATTTCGTCGGAGCACCTGTCAAATAATAACCCACACAATGTTATTATGAAGACTCCATTCATAACAAGATAATGGTCATAAGGATGACAGGTTTTTCTAATGGATTCAATACCATGAACGAAACAACACCCATACAAGAACAGCGCACAACAGAACTATAATTGCTAATAACCACTTTATAATGGCACTTGCTCCAGAGAAAGATGACATTTCCACCTTGACTCCTTTGTCTTGGCAAATACAGTCGTAAACATTTTTGGCATAATTCTGACAGTTGTTAAAGAAGAGGCTGTGTGATTGGGAGGCAAGAATTTGGCACATGTGATCCACTTCGGCCATGTCCAGCGCTGTAGCACCGGCTCTTTCCATAGATATGACACTGCTGAAGATCTGTGCTTTCATTCGTCTGTATTCTCCGCTGAAGATCCCAATATTGGTAAGATGGAGGCAGTACTTGTTTACCAGAATGATATAGTGACTAGGAGCAAAGCGAACGAAATTCTTCGTCTTCATTAGGTAGATATCGTGGGTCAGTGATTCGTCTGTTTGAAACTGCACGGCTCTCTTGATTGGTTGAATTTTGTCGAACTGTTGATTGACAGACTGGTTGTTACTTACCAGAGACCAGATGCCTGTTTTATTGTACCAGCTGTCTAACAATTTGTTCCGCATATTAAATATGGTGCGGTTGTGGTAAACCCGGTACTCCCTGCCCACTTCATCGATTTCAATTGGAGTCAGCGTGCGAAAGGCAAGAGTTATTCCAGTGATCATTGTAGCCCAATCACGTTTCTTGCTTCTAGCCAACATATCTTTTCCAATTAGGGTTATCAGGAGATAGTCCGAATCTGCTGGAAGTTTCCCTCCCCCATCTTCCCTCGCTGTTTGAAGGAATCGCCTGACTTGGCTGTAATGGCTTTGTTCCTGGGAGATGTCGCTGTCCATATCATCCTTGCAAAAAAAGCTAGGATCTTTCTCCTCATTTAGACGAGCTAAAAGTTGAATGAATTCTTGACCTTGATCCATCTTTTAAACTTTATGTTTTACCCAGTGCGACCGCTTACGTGTCCTAGAGCTCGTATTTCTGATTAAACTGTAGGAGCAAAGTAATGTCGATGTCATTAAGTACCTACAGAACAGTTGCCATGCAAAATGTACTCCTACAGTAGGCTTTCATCGTGCAAGTACACACACACACACACACACACACACACACACACACATATATATAGCAATTCCTTTGTAAGGCTTGCATAAAGATAAACCACTTCTCTGTGTACAGATAAAGCAATGTACTGCCCTTTGCCCCTAGTATCGATCTGCCATTTATGATGTGCTATTTCCGCTTGTAGCTTTCGTGCGGAAAAAATGTATTTGTAAAGCCCGAGATATACTTCGTCATTTTTGTAGACATGTTCATTCAGAATTTTTCTCATGGTGTAAATTTTCATCATGGTGTAAAATTTTCATTATGAATGAACATTTTCAAAATTTTTACTTCATGCAAAATTGTTTAAATTTGGTAAACTATTTTTCACCCCACTGCTTTTTGAAGTGCTTACTGATGTGTAGTATTTTCTATATTTGTTTGGTATTGATTTGTACCAGCTAGATCTTTTCATGGTAAGCTAATCTCTCCTTGAGATGATGTTCCACACAATGGTAAAAATTGTACACCATGTGAAAAACTTAGAACGAAAATGTTCATTCAGAATGACAATTTACACCATGGTAAAAATCGTACACCACGAGAAGAATTCTGGATGAAAATGTCTACAAACTACAAAAATTACAAAGTATATCTTTGCCTTTACATGTTTGAACACGATAAATTGCATCATGTGACATTTCGTCATTGTGCGATGATGTGTCGTATTCCGTTATTATTACGACTCTGGAGGCTTCTGTGTACAGGAGAAAACGTTCAAACCTGACTCAACGTCCTTTGATATTGTAATGATAGAATTAAATCCTTGTGATGTGACATGTACTGTTTACCACTCTCTGAACCGCATGCACTTGCACAGTATACGACACTAACGGTTTGAAGGGCAGGAAATGTTTATGTCGTCGGTGTATAACAACCCAATTTAGGGGGGATGGTCTTGTGGGTACCCTCAAAGCCATTTTTCATCGATTATTTTGAACAAGTAAGGTCTTTCATGCTGTTGTAATTCCACTCTAAGCGATTTTAAGCGCGAAGAATGTATTTTAGCGACCATCTGGACCTTATAATTGGAGCAATTTCGGATTTTAAACATGTTATCAACATAATTTAGGGAAGATTGGGATTATTGTTGCCCTAAAAGCTATTTTCCATTGATCATCTTGAATATTTAGAGTTTTTAATGCTGTTTAAATGTCACTTTAATCCATTTTTGAGTGACAAAAATGTATTTTGGCGGCCATTTTGGACCCTACATGGGCACCTTTTTCGATTTGAAATAGGTGAATGACATAAGTTGAGGACAAACTGATCTTGTAATAATCCCTGTTTCATTCTATTGATTTTTTTTATATAATATTAGGCACTAAAAAGGCTTGCTTCGGTTAAAATTCATGAAATTATACTATTTTGCGGCGATTTTGAAACATGTATTTGACCTAATTTTAATACTTGCGTGTTTGTTATAGCTCCAGAAGCCTTTTAATAATAATAACTTATTGAATAGTTGTCTACAAGTTGCTTTGAGTGGTTTATGATGAAAATATGCTATGTTGGCAGCCATTTTGGTTTTCCTGTGGTCCCATACTTCCCAAGGCCTGATGGTGGTAGACTTTTGCATATGTTAATACCAATACTTCAAAGACTTACACTATGGTATAGTCGTTTCTGTTTTCATTATTTTGACTTTTCAAGCTTTTTCAGTTAATTTGCTAGCACTTATTTGTCCAGAGTGTTTCTACAGGCAGAGACATTTGAAAAATATATAATTTAATTGTGGAATGACTATGATGCTGATTTCTTTTCTACACATTCAAATGCTGGGTTTAGCTAAATAATAAGCATAAAATCAAAACCATGGATAGTCCCATGTTATTTTATACTACATACATTATATTAAGGCTTATTCCACCTTCAAGTGTGCACATGTAATGGTATGTAGCTTTTAAGAGCTTTGCTTATACTTTAAAGGGCATTGAACAGCATTTCAAAATTCTATCTGCAGATGATTTGAGCTTGGTAAGCTAGATAACAACAATCAGCTACAAAATATATTATGAAAATTTTGTTTAAACCCTTCAGAAAAGCCAAAAACTAGAATTTTCGGATTGTGTGTTGATTTTGGGTATTATATAAGACTATCCTCTTAAAGTATGTAATAATGCTATATGTCAAGAAGGAGGCAAAGTTTTGTTTTTAAAATATTCCTTTTACATCATAAATCGCAGATTATTTAAAAGAAATTTCAATTTTGCATTGGAATCTGCTGATACAGCATAGGCCATAAGCACATAAAAAATGCCAAATTGTGTGGTGAGGTATTCCTGGGACATTAGAGAAATATTCTAACCAGAATTGTCCAACAGTAAGTAATTATGAAAAACACAGGCATTCTGACTGTGTGCATGTTAAGCACACTGAGTGTGACCGTGTGACTTAATGCGCCCACTGAAATTTTGCCTTAAAATCATTTCTAGAGAAACTTGTTTCATGCAGGTTCTTCACCGAGACATTTTTAATTCCCTAACAAAAATATGTCTGCCACTGATGAGAAAGTGGGTGTCTACTGCCTGGTAATCTGCCCAAATGCTTTCTATATAACTCATTTTAACTGCAAAAATAGGCACATTCCATCAGTTTTGAGACGAAAATTTAAAATCCGGACATTTAAGGCAATTCAACTGTACATGATCTGCCAAGATGTCTAGGTAACCTCAAAAAAGAGGATATGTCCAAATCTGGATGTCTGGTAACCCTAACAATACCAATAGCCAACTCTCCAGTGGAAACAATGTTTGGAGTCCACCATGAAAAAAAGGTCTAACTATAGAATACAGGGCCACTCTTAACCACCACCTAGCCAGGCCTGTAGTCAAGGGGGGACCAAAGCCCCCTTGAAAATTTTTTCCCACCCCTAGAACATTTTCAAGTTGCCATTAATTGATACATTTTTTACACACATTAGGCCCCCCAGAAAAATTTTTGGCCCCCCCCCCGAAACCCATTTCGCCCCTCTCCAGTCTCCCCTTTTGTCTCCAAGCAGCCATGTTTCCATTCCAAGACTGATATTGGAGAAATCGTTTACTCTGCATCCCAGCATTCGAGCATCCACTCCACAGAATATTACTTGTGGTCTTAGTAAGAAAGGACAACAATGAGTCATTCTCAAATTAAACTGATTTCCTGCTGCATTCATATTCCCATTTCATTTTTATCTAAGTAACAGTACAAACTTTGACTCTGCATCTGAGCATCAGCACATCCACTCAAAAAGGTTGGAGATGAACTTAAGTTTATATTCTCTTGGGATCCAAGCATTTCAACCCAGCAGGGCAGATACATGAAGTGGAAAATTCAAAAGCTTGACAATGACATACTGGCGGAGAGTTTGACTGATCATACGCACATCTGGATGTCCAGATACATCCCTCAAGTGGCCTTGACATACAGTATTCAACAGTTACTAAAAAACATTCTTTTTAAAATTGATACCAATTAATTTTCCAATTTTTCCCTGACCTGAGGCATTATTCTTAGAGAATGTGACTTTTCCATGACTGAGAAGGGGGAAACTCACTTTTCAATTAGGCTAGTCCCTGCAGGATGGCTGGGAACCTTGATTTGTCATCACTGTAGTAGACAGGATGCCAATTCCCACTAACAGAATAGAGTGAGTAGAATAGAATATCACTTTATTAATCAATCACTGGACATTACCATGCCTGCAACATGAAAGAGGAAAAATAAAAAGGAATATTTTTACAAAGAATTAACCACCAGTAAAACAAGAGCCCAATGGGCACTGTGGTTCCTTGCTGAATGTAATGAAAATGAGCCAACTACTGAATGAACCAGTATTTCTGTAGATGCACAAAACCTGCTCTGTAGACAATGCACATCTTGTTTTA